>JABUQX010123675.1:0-36744 GCA_015478945.1 Trachelipus rathkii | reverse complement strand
GGGTTTAGGGTTATTTGGGGCCTTTTTATTATTAAATATTTTAAAAAGTATGAAGTTAATGAATCCACTCTTCCTTCTCTTCTTTTTTTGAAGAGTGAAAGTTATTTTTAATATTTATTAAAATTTAATTTCTTTATATTTTTAGAATTTTGAATTAAAGTAGTTTACTTTTTATAAATGATTTTTATTATTATTTCTTTTCAAAATTATTTAAAAGAGAAAATATTTTTTCAAATTGTTTCTATTTTAGTTTTAATTTAGTTTAAATTTAAACATGCCATTAATCTTTTATGTTTTCAAAAAGTAAAAATGCTTAGGCTAATAACTAGGTACTGTTGTGTTGAAACTTTAGTTAAAAAGTTAATTTTTTATATAATGAATAAAATAATAAAATTTAAAATTAAGACTATTTCTAAGTATATTATTCATTAAATATATTCTGATTATAATGAAAATAAAATTTTGATTATAATGAAAATTAAGATTAAAAGATTCTTACTATTAATAAAAATTCTGATTATATAGCATAAGGCTAATTCTTAATTAAAACAAAATGAGAATGAATTAAAATTAGATTCTGAGTAATTAAAAATAAAAATTCTTAAATATTAATAAGATATATAATCAGCTTTGTATAGCATGAGGCTAATAAAATGAAATTAAAATAAAAAGTAATTCTATGTAATGGTAACTTCATAATTAAAAGTAATTCTAAGTAATGGTAACTTTATAATTAAAAGTAATTCTGAGTAATGGTAATTTTATAATTAAAAGTAATTCTGAATGTGTCTATTTTATTATTAAACAAAACAAGAAATTTTAAAGCTAAATTTTTGTTTTTATAGATTTTTTTAAATAAAAAAAAAAAAAAAAAAAAAGTAAATTAAATGAAAAAAAATTTCAAAAAAAAAAAAAGTTTTTCGATTTTTATTTAATTTTTTATTTAACCGAATAATTGGACCCCAGCGGGTAAAAAGAAAATTTTTCCGTATCGAACGATTATTCAAATAATAAAATATATAAAAAAAAAAAGATTGTAAAAAATAAATAAGTAAAGTTTTTTTGTAATAAAACTTAAACCTAAAGGATATAAAAGTAAAATATGAAAATATTAAAAATATTTATTTACACAAAAAAAAAATTATACAATATACTAATTAATGTTCTTGAAGGCAATTAGTATAGCTCTAACTTTGTGATGTTCTTCAACACAATTGAATTGAGTTCATTGTAACTCAGATGGTATGCATCTTAAATTTACTCTTTCTTCTTGTTTGTAACTCTTGAAGTTACAATCTAGATGTTGATACTTTTTTCTTGCTTGTAACTCTTGAAGTTACAAACTTGATGTTGATTCCTTCTTGTTTGTAACTCTTGAAGTTACAATCTTCGGTTTTCACCAAGATTACTAATGAGTTCTTTCGAAGGATCTCCATTCAATTGTATCTTTTTAAATTTTCTGATAATGTTATGAAAATTGTTTTTTATTATGTTGTTATAACTATTTTATCCTTCAAAAGGTTTTCAGATGAAATTGGCCAAAGTTCAACTTAATCCTTCTGTTTGATAAATAATAGAGATTGAATGAAAAGAGTTTCATGATCCAAGTTATAAATATTTTATTTAATTCTACGGAATTTCGTCGTAGTATTTAACTATAATTCATTTCAAAATTTATCAAAATTTTTATTTACAATAAATCTGAATAAAGACAATGGAATTTATTGATAAGAATTGAAGAGAAATATTCATATTTATTTCTTGATTATCTTCTTTAATCATTATCAAAATATTTAATAGAAGTATTTAGGTTATCCATGGATAGGGATCAACATGTTTATTTATGTCAATATGTTCATCCGAAATAATTATTTTCAAAGAACAATTTTCCACCATCCTTTGATATGAGCTTTGAAAATAGGAAACTCTCATTTGAATTTAATTTAATTTTAATTCAACTTATTTACAATTATACTGGTTTTCTTATTTTTCTATAAGAAGGCACTTTTAATTTCAGGAAGTTTGATGGAAATTATACTGAGAATCTTATGGAGAACCGCTATGTTCAAATCTTCAGTTTTCAATTACTCTTTTTCTTTTATTCGTCAATATTTTCATTTTTTTCCACCTAAATTTTTCAAGGTTTACTTTTCAAGTTTACAAAGTCTTCATTACCTCAGTTTATCAAAATGCATTATTTACAATTCTGAGGTAGACTGTATGTACATTTTTAGTCAAAACCAAATATTTTTGACACAATTTTAGGCTTTTCGTCCTATCAAGAGAATTTCTAGGACTAAAAAAAAAACAGGATTATATTTTCCTAGAGTTGAATTCTGTCTTTTGGGTGTAGAATATTTCAATATGTTTTCCTAATTATTCTATCTAAAAATTTATTCTGATTTATTTTTCTGTTTTCTGTTCTAATAATTTATTAATGAATAAATTTATTCTAATGTTTTAACTTTCTTCTGTAATCTAGGTTCTTGTCATCAATGAGAAGGGAACAGCAAGACTCTTTCCATAGGTCTTGTATTGTGACTGTCTCTTAACATTCTTTGAACATTTCTAGACACCAATTTAAAGTTTTTTTGTTTGGTTCTGTTTATTATTTCTGAATTCTGTTTCTTTCTGTTGGGAATGAATGAGAAGATAGCGATTAGAACAAATTAATAGATGTCTTAACTTTCCTACCTCTCCTCCTGCATCTCTTAAGTTATGGAAAATTGAGTTATATGTTTTTTTTGCGAATATCAATTCATTTTTGTCAGGATAATCTGATTGTTCTTTTCTAAATTTAAACAATCTTGCTAGTATTTGTTTACCATCAGATGTTAGTATCTGTTTGAGGACATATCTGTTTGAAAACATATGTTAGTATCTGTTCTACCCATGTTTTCTTTTAAGAGTTTCTTGAATTTGATTTTTTATTATACTTTTTTCTGCTAATTTCTGTAAAATATGTATGGTTCTTTATCCCAAGCATATAATAAAATATATTTTTTTCTATATTAAAAATATAAAAATAATCTTCTGATAAAATATGTATGGTTCTCTAACATTCCTGAGTGCCTGAGAGAAGAAGGCATTTCCACAGCAAGTTTAACAACTTTTGACAGTTATAATTTTATTATTCTGTTCTTCGATTTGTAAGGGAAGTTATTAAAAGTTTTTGAAGGTTTCTATTATAATTTTGTTTAAAATGAATAAACTTTTCACCATTGTCCTTTTCAGGATGAAATCTTGCCAGGATAGATACCTGTTATGATTGTTTTCCATTTCGGGCGTATTTAACCTTTACCAATTAACTATGGCAATTCATTATTATTAAAATAAAAAACACAAGTTGGTTTTTTAACACACTCTCTCTGACCATTTATGCACTAAATTATTCCTTCATTATGGAGAAATAAGAAAACACCAAGTGATTTTTAAACACACTCTTCGACCCTTATGGCAGCAATTGGGTCTTAAAATCAGAGTTCCTACTCTCCTTATTATCTGAAAAGTTTACTTTAACTATTATATTATAATTATATTGCCTAATGAGGGACTTTTTTTTTTTTTTCTTTTAACCTAAATGAAAAGTTTCCATTACGTTTTTTAACTTATTCGTCGAGTTTCTCAAGGTACAACCAACGGTATTTTATTCCTTTGTAAAATATTCACTGCCAGATTTTTTACAGTGTCCTGTGTAGTTTACTAGAATTTCTGGCGAATAATTGGTCTATTCCTCTCAAACCCATGTTTGAAATTCCTAATTATTACCGAATTCTGAAAATTTGGGGTTTCCTTTTCTTCTTCACAGATGAGATCTCGAATGATTCTGTAGGTGTGTTCTTCTAACAGAACTATTAAAAGTTTTGTATCCATATCTTGTGTCCAAATTATTCACAACTTCGACTATTAACTTAAACTTTTCTGTTGCCTTGGTATTTTATAAAGAACCTTTTTTTGTTCTTTATATCTACCCTATCTTCTCTTAATCAGGGGTATAGGCCATTGCTTTAGTTTTCCTATTTAAACTTTTCAATGAAGTGTACCAGATTTATTTAAAGCATTCTTGTTTTTCTTATCTTAGGATCAACACAGTTGTTAAAACCGGTTCCTAAAGCTGGAAAAACCTATGACTAAATGGTGAAGAATATGCAAAAGAAAAAGGAGTTCTTGAAAGCTATCAATGAAGAAGTTCCTATCTAAAAGGTGCTCCAATTCTTTCTTTTGAGGTTGTCTTCTTGAATTCGCAATTCCAAGATGTCTTTTATCTAATCTTCGTTGTTTAATTTCTGATGTTTTATTATTTTTCTTTATCAGGATATCTCTTCTGATCAGTTTTGATCTCTTGAAACTTTAAACTAAAGAGAACAAACGTAATTTTTACTTTCTTTTTAGGTGTTTTCATCTGTTTCAAAATTGTTAACCTAGGTTTCTTTTTCAGTGAAACCCTAAAATATTTCCTTTTTTATTTAATGTTTATTTTTCTTTCTATTGCTTTAATTTACTTAAATTTTCAGGTTTATTAACTAACCTTACTTCATCCACATTGCATAATAAATAATTAATAATTTATCAATGTTAACGATGATTAACACACCTATTTGTCTTATCTTGCTTTTCTAAAATTTATTGCGTTCTCATGGATATTCAGAGATATTTCCAGCTTTTCTCATACATTTTACAAAAATGCCTGTTGCATTCTCCTAAACCTTCTGCTTTAAAAAAACTTTTGTCACATGAGCTTTTTTGAAAATTTATGAGAATAAAAAATAATTAAGATGTATATAACATTCTTCCGGTAAATTTCTTCGATGATTTGAGCAGTTTTTGCTAAACTCTGTTTGCAAATTAGTGCAAAAATGATGTTTGGTAGTTCTTAAACAAAAAACTGTTAATTCAAATTTTTTCCTAAAATATAAGGAAAATTGAAAAATAAAGTCATTTAAATTTTGTTTTAATTATTAAACTTGATTTAAAGTTCTTTTTTTGAGATTTGCTGAAATATAAATAATATTTGTATATCTATTTTAAATTTCTGATTTCAAATTTTTAAATCTAATTACGGATTATTCTTCTTATAATATTGAAGCGGTAATTAATTTTCTTTTGTCCTTAACCTTCCTTCAATTTAATACTTAAGTTGGATTATGTAAACCTCTTTTTTCTTAAGAGTTTATTTTTGCAAGTATAAACTTCATCTAAAATTGGTCTCAGTATATCTTTTTTCTTTTGAAAAAGAATTCCATTCAGACCAAAAGAGAAAGGAATTTAGTAATTTTTTGGTACGATGGAGTATATGGCGAAAGTGGAATAAATATGAATATTATGAGGTGTCAAAGATATCAATTTCTTATGAAATATATATAACTCATTTGCTGGGTTGTTAATGTGTCTTTAGTCATTGTTTCTTCATTTTAATTTTTTATAATTGGTTATGTGGAATATTTTATTAGCCTTTACTTCATTTCTCAAGACAGAAAAGGCAATAAAAATTTCCTAGCAAAGTTGCGTTGGAGGAAAATTGGTTAATTTTCCGGGCATCTCCGATTTTATTCTCTTGGTCGTAGGGTCTAAAATGCTATTTTCACACAGAGTTTAGAAAAACTTTGATACTAATTATTAAACCTGTATTATATATATATATATATATATATATATATATATATACTTATAATATATATATATATATAATATATATATATATATTAATATATAATATATTATATATATATTATATATATTATATTATATTTATAGTTCAGTTGTTGTAGAAATTTGTTTTCCTGCGTGTATCAGTGTGAGCAAAATTTCAGAAAGCTGTGAAAGTAGTTAGCCACTGAAATTATTACCGATGCATGAGATGTGTAAAGCAAATTATGGAGAAACAATAATATTTTTATAATTGTTTTATGTAAAACTATTTATTAGCAATGGCTTCTAATGCTGCAATTTGTAGAAATTATACAAATCACTGGGTCTATTGGGTAAAGAACTTGTTGCTGCTTAGAAGAATTAGATGGTCAAGAAATGACTCTGCTGCTGCTTAAAACAGGAAGTAGCGGCTGATTTTTCTAAAAAGATTTTAATCTAAAAAATTTATTTAGAGCGATGGTAATTTATACCTTTTTATCCTCTTCTTTTTCTTTTACATCTACAGTTTTATTTATTTATTTTTTTTAAAAAAAACAATATTGTTGTTCTCCTCTCAAGAGAATGTTTTTTCATCAACACTATTTTTATCACATTTTTAATAAAAATTGAGTATATTTCTTAAACATAATTGTACTATTATTTTTTTATCGTTTGTACTTGTTTTAAAACATTTGTACTACTTGAAACACAGTGTTATTTGTTTTGGCCAAGGAGAAGGTTTTGGCCCTATTTTCTTTGCCTAAATATTTCTATATTCTTTGATTGTTGTGGTGAGGAGGTTATTTCACATCTCCCTCTCAAAAAACTTTCTATAACTACAACTGTGTCTTCTGGTTCTTCCTCCCGAGTATCATCCTGAAACGTTGGCTAGTTAATATAGAAGGAAAATATTCTAGTCTTGCACCTCGGAATCATCAAAACTATATGGATATTCTTCTATATCCGAACCATCATTATTCATGAAATGGTCTAAAGGGTTCATTAGGAGTTCGTTTTCAATGGAGCCTCCGTATAAATGATTCATAAGTGTTTGGCGTCGTCTAGTTCCCTCGACAGAAATATCACTTTCAATATCTTCTAAATTAGATAATTGACCATAATGATTCATTAAATCAATAGCTTCTAATGAAGAATTATTCATTAGAGTACAGTAATTATGCTTTTCTATATCTTGATGATCATTATTCATGAAATGGTTTGAAGGGTTTCTCAGGAGCTCATTCTCACTAGAGCCTCCTGGTAGGGGATTTGCAAATGCTTGTCTTCTTATTTGTCCGCTCATAAGACAATGATTTTACTATCTTGGTATCTCGTTGAAGGAGTATAATTGATAAAATTGATCTCATTACATCGTCAAACTTCTGATTGAGAATTTATTCCATAAGGGCACGTAAGTAGTTGATCTTCCATTTTCATGACATTGCCTAAGAAATTTGATTGGGCGATTCATAGTCGTTTAGAATACCCTAATATAGTCCATAGTTTTCGGCGACTGTTCCGCCATTTTTCTTACATGATAAATTGTTAAGTGGAATCGTATAAGTCTCTTCGTTATTAAAAATTTCTAGTTTATCTCGATATTTTCCCTTATCAATAACAACCAACATCATTATAGTCTCTTGGCGTCATTTTAAGGAGCGCCTTGGCATTACGATATTACACTAAATTGATTGACAGGGGGAATTACATGTTTTCACTATGACATTCTGAAAAAATATAACCCATATCTCCATCTGTTGAGACGGTTCTATCGATTATCCAAGGTATAGTAGGCATTCTGTAGGAATATTGTTCTTCAGTAACAGTATCTCCATTATTTCTGTTGCTAGAAGGAGTTCTTGTTTGTTCCTCTGGTAGGAAACTTGGTTCATTATGAAGCCAGGAATAATAATCTATAGCTTCCTCAATGTTGGTATACATAGAAGCGAGTCGCTGTAACATTCTTTCGTCTTTTTCTCTATCTTCACTATCCCCCTTCATGGTAGTGGAGTTTTAATTATAATCTATTAATTTATTTAGGTTAGAAGGAATAAATATTCCTATTTATTTTTAAAAATCTTGTTTAAAGTTCATCTAAAGAATGAACTCTTTTCTGTAAACTATGTGAAGTTTATTTTCTATGTCCTTCAAAGAATGAACTACCAAATTCTTTGAAGAATTTTAATCAAAAGAAATTTCCAGAAATATAAGAAACTAATCAGAAAATAATGCATCCTTAATTGATTTATCTCTTATGGTTCAATAAATTTCCTATGATTTTTCTGGTTCTCAAAATTGCTCAATATTTTCTGTAATTAAATTTCTATTTGAAATTTTTAAACCTTTCTGTATACTCCGTTTTCTCTGTTATCTGTAGCATTTTCTACTGCTTTTATTATCACAATTTTCTAAGTCTTTTACAGTGTACAGATGCTGTCACTGTTTCTACTTTCTTTTCAAAGTATTTCTATGTTCTCAAAAAGAATGTATATAGAGTTTTTATTTAAACTCAAACAAAAAAAAACATTAAGTGTTTCTATATAATTAATTAAAATCTTTCACAAGTGTTTATTTAAATCACTATATTTTAATTAATATTGTCTATAAAAATTTTAATCACTTTGTTATTAAACTTTTCTAAGTTCACAAAGATTTAAACTTTGATGTCTTTTCTATTTAAAACTATCATTATCAACAAAGATGTCCTTTACTAAATTTTCTGAGTTCATTTTCAATTAAATATTTTGTTCAATAAAATATTAAATATTAAATTTAAATATTAAATATTTTTAAATATTAAATCACTGTTAATTGTATTGTCAATCACAATTAAAAAAATCAATAATTAAAAATTCATCACTTAACTAAATTAAATGAAATTTCTAATCGCTTAATATTTTCTGTTATAAAATATTAAATATAAACTATTTTAACAAAAATATTTTTTTTTTTAAATATAAAAAAAAAATATATAAAAATATTTTTCTTAAGTCTTGTTCACAATAAGTGTTCTTTATTGTTCTATAAAGATAGAATATTTTTCCAATGTTCTTATTTGATAATGAAGTTTTCTTAATTAGTTTGTTATCTGTAACTAATAAGATAGTATGTTTATTATCCCTTAGGATACTGATTAAAAAAGGATATGTTCTTCAAATGTTATAGGTCATCTTTCTTGACCTTATCTGTTAAAGGTGAACTGTGACCTTTGTCTGTTCTAATGTTCTTCTTGTCAAAGGTGAACTATAATTCTAGTTTGCTCTAAAGTTCTTTTGTTCTTCTAAATTTGTTCTATGTTTTTTCTATTAAATATTTTCTATTAAATATTTTTCTAAGTTGTAATCAATTGGTTGATAAATTTCTGTTATTTTTAAAGTTCTGTTGTGATATAACCTTTTCTAAAAGTTTGGTTGTTATAGAACCATTTCTAAAGGTTTAATGTTCACTGGAACAATTTCTACAAATTTTGTTCAATTAGAAAATTAAAATTCTGTGTTCTATTAGAACAAATTTTCTCTGTTCTTGTGTTCTGTAGAACATGTTTTCTAATGACCTGTGTTCTATTAGAACAATTTTCTGGTGTGCTCAACGTAAGAACAAACTCTTGTGTTCTGGGCGTCAAAAAGTAGAACAATTTTCTGTGTTCATGTTACCTTTTGTGACCTTTTTGTCTGCTATAAGGTCTTTCTAAACTTTAAAACTTTTATATTCGTTAAATCACGAAACTTCAATAATTAATTTAAAAAAAAAACACTTTTATTTAATTAATTAAAAAAAAACACAATTATTTTTTTTAAAAAATTACTAAAAAAAAAGAACAAAAACACTTTGGCATTTTAGCCACACAAAAAAAAAGAAATATTCAAATTTTGACCTTTTTTAAAAATTTTCTGAGGGTAAAAGGTTCATTTTTCCGTTTGACCTATATTTTCCACAAATTTTTTACACCTTTATATATTCTACGGGTTACGATTTAAAGGAGTTCAGTAATATAGGAAAAATAAAATAATTTAAATAATGCATAATAAAGAAACAAAAGATATATAATATATATATATAATATATATAGTATATATATTGAATATATATTATTTATATTATATATCCTATATATATAGTATATATAATATATTTATATATATATATATATATATTATATATATATCATATATATATAGTATATATATATTATATATATATATATAATGTATTGTGTGTCTGTGATGGAAGGTATAGAAGTTAGAACAATGAAAGCTTGCAAAAACGAATAAACTTGATCAGGTCAAGTTCAATATTTTATCGGTCAATGATACGTCCTTGCCTGGCACTCAGCGTCAGTGTCCTTTCTCAACTTTTTGTTTACTTCCTGAATCTCGAATAATGCTGACTCAGATCACTCGTACATTTACGTTCAATGTTTACGTGAATGAAATACTATAAGCGTATTAATATTGTTTACTATTTTCGCTGATTCCCTATTTGATTTGAACTCATTCTTTCTACCAAATTGTAAATAGAAGCGATTATATGACACACTTTTGAGTTAAATGTCTTTTTATGGGCAAACTTGAATTCTTGCTATCTGGTTCTAAGAGGATGGTTGGCAATCACTAATGACTTCTAGATTACGTGACGGTAATTATGATAATTTAAATAAAACTTTTTCACAGGTGACTGATTCACTTCATTTTTAAGGTTTAAAGAAAACTTAAAAAAGAAATTACAGAGAAACTGGCATTAAGCTGAATTTTAAAATTGTTGTATTGCTTTCTTTCTTGTTATTTTTTAAAAAAAACTTCCACTGGAAACAATACATTCAAAATATAAATGTGCCAATGGTTTTTTAATATTATTTTTAGATAATTTTGCTTTAAAAAAAAAAAAAAAAAAAAAAAAAAATAAAACAATAGTTTTTTATTTTTTCTCTAAAAATTTTAATATTTCTCTATATATTAAAAAAAAATCTAACCTCAGATGATAAAGTCTGATCTTTTTATTTTACACTGCGTGAAACAGGTTGAAATAAAAAACATAAAGTGGCCTTTTTTCTAATGGCTTTTTTATGGTGAATTTTTCTGTCACCTATGTGTTAAGCTTTTCTTGTAGCTTTAGTGTTAAGAAAGCAATAACATTTGCTTTATTTATATAATAAAAAAAAAAACACTTTCTTGTGTATTTTATTATTGAAATTTATACAAAATGGAGTATAACGCATGGTAAAACCTCACGGTAATATCAAGACATAAACCCTTTTGTATATCATTTCCTATTCTACGTTACTTTAATTTTAGTGTAGTGTCTGTTTTTTGTATAAAAAATATACTTTATATGTAAGTATACTACCTTACAATTAGGGAATTTCTGGTTGAAATTCAGCGAGGTTTGCCATCCACTGGAAACAAAGGTTCGTCTGCTGTATGGGTTGTTGGCCTATGGGTTTTATCAGAAGATTCTAGGTGCGTATGGGTCAAATATCTCTCCTTTGTTTCCTCACGAGCCTCGATCTTGAAGTCGAAAAATGCCACGTCTTGGAGCTAAATACAGGAGAAGATATGACCATTATACGATCCGCAAGTCACAGGTTCCGCCGTGCGTGGTCGGAATTATGCAATTGGGTTCCGACACTGTATATCCCCCAACAATCCGGACCATAGGAGTATAAAGACGCTAGTAGTTTTCCAAATTTATTTCCCATTCAAACAACATCAAAAGATAAAGGATAATTCCAGAAACTAAAGATAGTTCTAAAAAGATAGTTCTAAAAACCTGTTTCAAAATACAGATAAAAACAAAAAATATTATAGTATAAATATAAATAATCATTTAGTTAAAATTAGTAATTTAGTAAAATATTATTATATTAGATAAATTAGTTTTTTACTTTTTTATCATTTACGAGTAGTTTTTTTTCTTAGTTAAAATTCAATATTTATACTTTCATGAATCTTACAGCAATAGCATATTTTGGAACTTTTTATAGATTATATACCTTTTATATTTTTCAAAATAATTCGTACGTGGTCTCATCGAAATATGTTATCAGAAATCAATAGATTTTATTATAAAATTATAAAACAATAATATAAAAAGTTATATTGTAAATACTTTTATTTAATTATTAAAGAAGGTATATTTTAAAATGCGTTGAAATAACTTTGAATCATTACAATTTATTATTATTATTATTACTATTATTTATTATTATTATTATGAATGACCAGTTTTCTTTTTTAATATTATTATTAATATTATTATAATTATTACTATATATTTTATGATTATTCATTACTTATTATTATTATTATTATTATTATTATTATTATTATTATTATTATTATTATTATTATTATTATTATTATTATTATTATTATTATTATTATTATTATTATTATTCATTTATTATTATTATTATTTATTATTGATCAGCCGTTTATTTTAATATTTGGTATTTTGTTATTTGTTTATTTGTTTTAACAAACAAACACTGTGTTCACTGCAGTCCAAAGTTCAGTCATAATACTGATATATTCGTTTTTCATTTTTAATAACAATTATCATTTTATGTAAATAATTCCCATTTAATAGTGATATTTCATAAAATTATGTAAAAAATTAATTTACCTTTTGCTTCGCACCAGGAAATTTCCGAGTATCAGCCTATGTTACATTTTGGCTGTTATTGGTTTTTTCCTGTCTTATTATTTTAATTATTAAAAATAAAAATAAAAATAATGATATTGTACATTAAATATAACCATATACATATATATACATGCATATATAGTATATATATACTATATATATATCATATATAGTGTAATTATATATATATATATATATATATATATTATTTTTTTTATATAATCTTTATCTATTTATATTATATATATAGTATATTATATATATATTTATATATATATATATTATATATATAATATATATATATTTATATATATACTTTAATAAATATTCAAAGCATAATATTTTATCAAGTTTTTCCCCCAATGTTAAAACTCTTTAATTAATATTTTGGACTCTTTAAGTATTTTTCCTCTAAATGAACTCTATTTCAAAAGTTCTACAAACTATTTCAAGCCTAAGCTTGTTGTTGCTCGGTTCCTTTGGAGTTCAAACTAGTAATGATTCTAGATTGTATAGCCTTTATAAAACCTATTAGTCCCTCACTCTCTCTTCCTTTCTCCCTCCACGATCTCTCTCTTTCTCTGTTTCTCTCTGGGGAGTATCTTAAAAAGGGGTTTCGGCGGATCGAGTGAATTCATTCCTTAGATTTTAGGTTCGGGTGTTCCTATAGGGTTTTTACTTTGGGGCTTTCGGGGAGTCGTACGAAAGTCATATCATATTTTCTTGTTGGTCGGAAAGCGCAAAGCTAAGCTTTAAAGAATATAAAAGTGTTCAGATTGATAAACAATGTTACCCAATATTATTGAATTTATGATATCATGGTGCCGATTGAGTCCTGGAGACCAAAACAAGATGAAATTTTGAAGTGCTAAATAGACTTAAATAAAATTTAATGTCTTTTATTTCAATATTCTATTATTGCAATATATATATATATATATTATATATATATATATATTAGGGATGTTATTATATATATATATATATATATATATATATTATAATATAATATATAAGTATATATTATATATACATACTATATATATATATATTTTATATATATATATATATATATATATTATATTATATATATATATATATATAATTTATATTGATTTTTTATATATGATAATATTATATATATATATAAATCATATATACATATATATAATATATATATATATACATATCGGAATTATTAACAGAACTGATTAAAGAAAGTTATAGATTTATCTTTATTTAAGGTTTTAATTTTTTTTCGTGCGTAATCTTGGCCTGCGAGATATAATTTAGCTTAAAAGGGTTTCGTATTTAAATAATACTAAAGTATTTATTGAAATTACAGTACTTCAACCAGTGTTTGCTAAATTTCTCGACCATCGTTTTGTTATTTCCACTACCTTTCGCGGGAAAAGTTGAAGCAAAAATTTCTTAGAAAATTTAATATTACTTTCATACGTAGCATTAGTTTATTTTTATTATGGACACAATTTTAATATTCAGCGCCTGTAAAATAAATTTGAAGGAAAATGCCTAATTATTTATATAAAATTATTTAATTACCATTTATCTGATCGGATAATTGCACATTACTCGGATCTTTATAAACCTCTTTAAGAGCATTGACAAACACGAGTTTCATCTGATACAACATTTCTAAATGTATTTGGCCCTGCTATATAAAGTCATGAAATATTAATCATAGTCTTTTTATCTCTAAACTTTACCTCTCATCTTACAACTAAAATGGGGACAATGCATCTATGCCTATATTTGTAAAAGGAGGTATGCCACTTTCAAGTCTATCAGTGTGCAAATTTACCATCAGTTGTTCAGTTGGCCTTGCATGAAGCTTTCTACAAATTATGCACTCTTTCAGAATTTTCTTCATAATTTTGTTTGCCCCATTAATGTAATACCTTTCTCTTAATGTATTTAAAACTGTTTGTTTTCCTAAATATCCATTAATTCTATGAAAATACCTTACAAAAAGTACTGTAACATTATGTCTATTTGGCAAAATAATTGGATGTTTAAACTCACATGGTACATTTAAGTTTTTATTCCTCCCACCTATTCTTAAGATTTCCTCATTATCTAAAAACGGTAGGAATTTTGATAAAACATAGTCTTTTTGGTAAAAGTCTCTTTCTTTTTTATTTTGTAGTTTATATCATGGAACTCATTATTTTGCACATCTTCATATATTGCTTTTTCTGCATTTTATAATTCTGTGATTGTCAAAGGATCTTTGTTCCACTCTTTCTTATTTACACCTTTTTAAGTTCTTAAAATCCAAGCTACTTTCACTTTAAGTTTCATCCAATCTGAAGAAGAATTTAACAGCTTGCCCGTTGCACTTTCTTGCAATTTTATGGACATGACAAGTTAATTTTTCATAATTTCCTCATTGTCATCATCTAATTTATGTTCCATGTTTTTCTGTGGTCAATGAGCATTATCATGACATCAAAATTCTGGACCTTTGCTCCATTCTTTGGTATTTAAAAGCTTATTAACAGATAAACCTTTACTAGCTATATCTGCAATATCCAACTTGCCTGGTACATAATTCCATTGATTTATATTTGATGTGATCTTATGTAAGACACTCTATTATTAACAAATCTCTTACATCTCTTTGACACATTTTTTATGTGTAGTAAAACAATATGGCTATCAACCAAAAAATATTCTTTGCTTATGTTCATATCTAACTAAGTTTTTACAAGTTTGGTGTATGTTCACAGCAAGTTTGTCTCCACTCTGTTTTATTCTAGGGAGGGTTAGCATCAAATTTTTGATTAATGGTATTAATCTAGTTTTAGATAACACTACAGAGCAATTTACTTCACCAATCTCTCCTATAAATCTTATGTATACCACTGATGCATAAGCAACTTGTGATCCATCTGAAAAATAACGCAGTTCAATACTTTTATACTTTAAACAATTTGGATTATATGGCCGAGTTTTTTTTATAAGTATCTAATGGAGTAAAAAATGGCCGAAAAGATTTTCTTATAAAGATGATAAATATATATTTGCAGAGTTATTCTATTTTGAAAAAATTATTTCAGCAATCAAATAAAAGTAATCTATCCTTGCTTTATACTACATTACTTTATTGATTTTTTTTGACAATATATTGCGATCATTAGCATAGATTTAGAGTGAATGTTTAGTATGATTAGGAAAATATTATTAAATTTGTTTAGCTATGTGCTTGGAAACAATATACCAGAGAGATTTGACTCGGTATTGAGTCTACATATTACAGACTCCGAGGGTTAATCACATTTATACCTTCTCAGCTATATAATAGTAATATTGCTTTCTCAGTTATATATTAGCTACTTAATAACTATATAAAGATAGTTAGACCGAAGAACGACCAAGTAAAGTCAGCACCGAGGTGTCAAAACGTTTTATTTCGCTCCGAATTATTGTATTGGGGATTCTTCTTCTCTGAATATATCTTTGAAGGAAAAAAAGTGTAAGCTATTGAATTAGAGATCGAATTCGGGGTGAAGAACCATTAGATGGATTAGGAAAAGGTTTATGGAGAAAGATCACCCAAAATTTATGTTAAAGATAAGGTTTATATGGTAATTGATTAATCTCCAAATATGATTATCAGTAGTTATGACTTATAAGATATTGCTGAATTAATTGCTCCGAGGTTCATTTTGGTTTAATAATAATAAATATGATTATAAGTGTACAAGTTTCACTGCCTTGATGTATCTTGAGTATTAGGAGGAAAAACTATATGTAATAGTTGGTTAATATATATATCAATTATTGAATTCAAAAACATTCAAGAATTGATTGATTTCAGATAATAATTTTCAGAGAGAATTTATATTTTCAAGCTTTACATATGATAGTTATTGTAAATAATATTATAGGATATTGCAGAATTTTAGAAGATCACTAAAGAGGATATTAAAAGATCAATTAATATGTAATTTAGTTAAGTATACTAATATATTACTACTGATAGGATTATTCTATTGACCTATAAGGTATAAATTCGGAATAAATTCCAAATTACATAGAATTAAACATTCTCCGATAAAAATTCATAAGGCATCTTTTATAGCATTAATTTAATGATAACTTCAATATATATAGCTATCTATTCTATTCTAATTTATTCGGCTGATAATGAGTATAGATGGTTTGCAAGTACGTTCAACAACACTTGAATTATTTGCTAGGTTGATTAGGTTATAGTGTATTATATAGATTATTTCTGAAGAAGTAGTTGAGTGTTTCAGATATATTTATAGTCAAATGATTAGGGAAATAAGAGTAGAAAATTAGTGAAGGTTTCAGAAAAATAAATGAAGATAAATGAGAAGAGCAATAGAAGATATGTCAATCAGTTATATATCTCTATATATAACATTAATTACCCTGTAATTCGTTTACTGGCTTATATATAATTCACTATTAATCTACTCTAATAGTTTTCGGGCATACTTTTCTAAGTTTCTTATGGGATATATCTAGTTAGCTTATTAATTCTTTTTTGGGAATAGCTAACAAATATATATAATAGAACTATACCATTAAAGACGTAGTTCTGTCATTTACGAGTGGTTACATCTCGATTGGGTATGTGTATATTTCTTGGTACTGAGACTGAGTTTATTAGTTTATCTCGGTTAGATTGTAAGGTGTTTTTGACGACTCACCTCGCCACGATTTGGACCTTTAAAAGTTCTAAAAGGTTCCGTTGATATTGTTGGTCGTACCTATGAGGTCTAAAACTTAATCCTTTTGTGACTGATAAGCAATTATTAATCTACCTAAAGTGGGAGATTAGCTCATACACAAGGGTGAAGCTCTTCAAGGAACATTGAATAGTTCGCATTGGGCACCCTATTAGTACTAGGCACTTACAATCTCGCCGCTCCATCGTCACCTCTATTATCCCTTGTTTCGCTTCACACGCTCGGTGGAACTGTGAGTCGACCATATTCAGGGCATCCGATGCGCGTATATCAGATGTGAACATTACTTCTTCACTCTAACTTCTGTGCCTGATATACTCATTTGTTTCGTCATTATATAATATTCATACCATATAAAGTGTTTTTTATTAGCTCGCAGTTAGTTCATATATTTGTTATTTTTAGGTCAAAAATATACTATCTCTACCTTTAAGTATAATCTTTATACACATCTGTTGGGGTATGTTGACCTGGGTTCCTAGTCAGATGTCCTCTGTGAAGTTGGTTTTGACCTGATACCCACGGTATATGCCAGCGATTGGACTATAAAAGTAAATAATAAGGCGATAAATTTGGTTCCTCGTGATGAATAAATTAATCTTTAAACCAATTTTCACGCCAACAGGTATTAAGCCTACTGTACTGTCTACTCTTCTACTCACTAGTAATCCACTATTGCCCGTCACTCAGGGCCTGTAAGAGACCTCATAATTCAGGCTCTGCGCATCGCGCAGAGTCGAATTAACTTTATAATCCTGTGGGACATAGTTATAAATTTGTATGTTAATATTAATCTATTATTGTTTTTTATTACATTACTTGCTTTTTATACAAGTTATCAACTCTTTGCAGTGTTAATAGGTATTTTATCAAAAATATAAAATTAAACTATAACTCAATAAGTAATTTCAACACTGCTTAGGGTAAAATGTGAACCTGGGTCTTTATTGCAGATGTCTACTATACATTTTTATGATAGTTTGTTTTGACATTCAACCAACGCCAACGATGGACTATATAAAGTTAAGCGCGTGAATATATTGTTATACCTTTGTGATGTAAATATTAATCTACCTACAATCTCCCAAACAGAGAACTAACACGTATTAATATTATTTTTTATACGTCATACTTCTAATATTTACCTTCGTTCTTTATCTATCTAGTCTCGGGCGTAATATGTCGATCAAAATCAGGGGCTCACCGTACGCAGAGTGATTAACTATTATAACGCGTGAGGTAATATTAATTTGGTAATGTATATTATTTTATTATGACATACAGACGTAACAAATTTTTCACATTTACGATTCGCAGTGATATTATTTACGGTAATGTCAATTAAATCTACACTTCTCCTCTTATAGTTAAACTTTCCACTCGCTGTGGATGTTTATCACCTGGTGACTCCTAGTAGCTCAGATTGTTTGTCTTTCTCGTAAAGTGTTTGACGACTAATCCTCCCACGATTCGTGATCTCTATAATAGTTAGCGGCGATAATTGATTCTGATGAATGTTAACTATTTATCTTTACCCACCCAATTACAGGAACTACGTACGCTACTCTATTAATGCTTCCCGTCTTTCCGACGCTCTGAGTGCGTAGACTGACAAATTGCAGGGCACTAACTGCGTTCTAAAGTGAATTTACTTTATAACCGTATTGGGAATATTTATTTTGTTATTTAGTTATTTTTTTATATCATCTTTACATCTTTATTAATAATTTCAAACCCATTGTATCTCAAGTATTTCAATACAATTTAAATCAAAATGAAGTTATATTTTTTTCCATAACATGCTGCTTGGGTGTGAAACCTGGGATTCCTGCTAGTATGTCCTCCGTAAGTTGTGTTGTTATGTTACGACCACATTTCCACTTTGATGTGATCTTAAAAGTTAAATGCGGTCTGAATAATATTGTTTCCTTATCTAGGTGATGAATATATATCACTACCACCCAAATTCAGGAACCTACGAACTGAGCACTCTATTAGTCCCTCGGTAACCGCTTTCGGTTGCGTAGCGACATATCATGCGTGCATTTACCTATTGTCGAAGAGTGAATTTCGGTATTTACTTTCTTTATATTTTACCGGGGAATATATTTTGTTATTGTATTATACATATCTGCTTTACTAATATTTTCTAAATCTCTGCAGTCTGTTATAGGTTATATTTACTAAAATAATAACCTCCTTATTATCCGTATTATTCAACACTGTCATTCGGGATGTGAAATCTATCATGGGACTTCCTATGTACAGATGTCCTTCTCTATTAGTTAGTTGTATTAGATCGTACTACGCTCACGATTGAGACTATTAAAAGTATTTAGAAGGCGCGATACTTGTTACTTTTTACTGTGATGTATAATATAGTTTCATACTCCACTCTACACACATAGGAACTCAACTGTATTAGTCGCTAGGGACGCCCTGATTGCGTGAGACGGGTAAGATGTGCTGTTCGTGTGGCTTACCTGTTTGGTGGGTGATTATATTCATTTACTTACTAGGAACAATTTTCGCTCTTTTTATTTTAATTGTACATCGATGGATGTGGTCGGTCAAATTTTACACTTAGAGGTATCATCTGCTAGGATCACCAGGCATTCAACATTCTCTCAGCAGTGTTAGAGAATGATTTACAGGGTTATTTTTTAATACCTATTACACTGCGTTGATAAAAAATTGCAGTTGTTATTTTATATATATTATACCTATTCTATTTTATATATAATATTTTATTATATCTATTTTATCATTATATTTAATATCTTATTTTATATTATTATTATATTTATTATAATATACTATTATATAATTAGATTTATGATAAAAGCCAAAATTTCTTTCTTTAGGAGTTTGTATATCCTGAATGATATCTATTTTTTTCTTTTACTGTTTTTACTTGAGTATTACTTATTTTTATCTTTATATATTAATCTTTATCTATCTTATTATTATATTATTTATCTCTCTATTATTTAATATTTATATTATATATATTATTTTATAAATTACTATATTCATTCATTTATATATATTTCTATTACCTATTATTATATTATATTATAATATATTATATATAGTTATTAGTGTTTTATATATTTTTATTCTATTATTAGTAGTATATTTATTCTATATTTATTATCTTATTATATATTTATTTTAATTATTAGTTTGTTATTATTTTTATCATATGAGGTAAAGAGTTTTGAATTAGTTTTTTTTTTATATAAGAGTTTTAGGTTATGTACAAACCTTTTTAATATAGAATAGATATATAGATGTGGTGATATTTAGTTAGTATTAGATATATTTATATTATACATTAAATTATATATATCTTTATAAGTTTTATTAATAATATTATTTAATATTATTAGTATTATTTATTTAGTTTTAGATCATATTTAAAATTTAATTAATCTGGATAATAGACATTAATAGTAAACTGGAGAAAATACTATTCAGTATCTATCTCTATAGTAATAGTATTATTAAATATTATGATTGTTATTATATATAAAGAATATTATAATATGTATTATCATATTATCTCTGTATTTTTCCTGTTGGTGATATATGCTTCTTTTTCATTTAATTACATAAATATTATGTTCTTAATTTTTATCTACTTTATTTGGATATGCAAATTCTTTCAGTGAACAAAAATGATGAGCCTTGGGAAATTATCTATCTTTTAAATCCCTATCTTATGCTTTCATTGTGTGTGTAAATATCAGCTATGTCTAGCTATGTGCACCTATATTACCGTTGTCATTTCGACGCCGAGTCGTTCATCTTCTCATTACTCAGTACGCTCGTACCTCGTGACCCGATATTCTTTCCCTCATCTTCTTTACTAACTTCGGAGGCTCACACACAGGCCGCTGTCTTGCGCTCGCTTGACTGGCGGCGATCAGTCGAGCGTTGCTTGGCTGGTGTCGCGTCCGGCTGCGGCTTCTGCCCGGGTCGACGCGCGTCAGCGCGCGCGACGTGCCGGGCTGCTGGCCCACGACTCACGGCCACTGTGCGAAGTCGGGCGCTAACGTCGACGCGTCACCTTATTACCTGGGAGACTACTTTCGATCTATACCTTCTCCGCCACGTCGCTCTCCGCCTCGTTGCCTATTCTTCTTTCGTAGAATCCTATTCTTTCCCCTCTCTTCTCCTTCACGTGCCCTCTCGCCCTCCCATACTCCTTAGCTCGGATGTCGACCTAGCCATTACGACACTTCTGCGACTCTTAAGGCAATTTTGCTGGACTCGGCCCTTTCCTAACGCCGTTCTCTATTACAATCCTATCCCATATATAATTGTCTTAGTAACTTCCTCAATGTCTTGTTGCGTGGTGGGGTAGTTTTGGCTGAAAGATGGCAAGTACGCTTTAAATAAACTCTTATGCATTTATTGGTGTTATCCTGCTCTGAGGTGTTGTTATATATTATTCATCTGCGCTAGTTTTATGTCTGTGGTCTATTATATCGTCAGGGTCTCTGCTTTAATATACTTTGCTTTTGATGTTGCACTGGTTGTGCCTCGACTTCTTGTCACCCCTCTATTCGGGCCTATCTCTTCTTACTTCCACTCCTTCTGAGCAGTTCGGTAAGATCTTCATGTAGGTATTTCCCACGATCGGTGGTTCATTGACCCCATTCTCCTATCCTTGTTTTCTTTCTCCGTTCTCGTGCTCGCTTCATCTACACACCCCTTGTTCGCCTTCTTGCCGCGTCCTCCCTCTTCCGTCGCGCTATCCGCTCCCGTCACGTAAGTTATGCTCCTCTCGCCTTTCTATGATTTTTTTATCGTATCTTTGGTCATATTACTTATTGTTTTTATTCCTATTGCTTTGAACTACCTCTTCTTATTTCTCCTTGTTCCATATTATATAATCACCCCCCTATTTTTTCATCATCTCTATACCTTTTTTTCTTTTTCCTCTCCGCCCCTATCTGATTACGTGCACCTCCCTAACCGCCCGCGCTCATACTCTCTTCAAAAGATTTTTTTTCCCTCCCCTTATGAATATCTAATTGCATTCTGAGTGACCTCCCCTTTTCACCCCACTCCCTCTTATAATTCGCTCATCGTTCTTGTAGGCCCCTGCCCTCCCGTTCATCCTCTCCTTCTCTGACTTTCTGCTATACCCTCAAGATACTTACCATATCCGTCTATTCGCATGCCCTTATTCCCCTCGCTTCTACTCCTTAATTTTAATTTCACTCTTAACATCCATAATAATTATCGACTCCCTTTCCCTTTGCTAAATTATTTTATTTATCCCCTCCCTCCGTTATTTAAGTCCACTACCTCTCTTATTACCCCTCTTTCCTACTTTTTTTCCGCCTCTGACTGGCTTCCTTCTGTTTCGCACTCTAACATCTTGCACAGGCATATGAACTTATATGACTCTGTCACGCAGAGTGCACAAATCACTGATAAATGGTCTTCTATGGCTAGGTTCACTGTGCGTTTCTTTTGCTGTATACGGTACTTCATCCACACGCGCCTTTCTCTACTTAATCTCGGCAGCCTTATATCTCCAATTACTATCAGGCATACTCTAAAAGGATTTATTCTCTTGCGGGATATACTTCACCAACATCCTACTTGTCTGTCAATTTACTCTCTGCGTTATCTCGACTATTCATTTTGGTTATTGATTCGATACACTATGAGTTCAGTCAATTCTGTATTCAGTCCCCCATGCACTCCTCATCCTTCCGGTCCTTTCTTTTCCCATTACTCAACTATACCTCTCATTCTTCGGCCTCTGAGTTATTCTATCTATTATTTATTTCTTCTTTCATAATTATATTATTATCTTTATTTATCATTATTATATATTTATTATATATATTTATTCATTTCATTATATCTATTATTATTTTAATATTCATTTATACATATCACAATAGATTCGACTATCTCTATTGCGACTTGGTTATCAACAATTTTTCTCGTCTAATTTTATTCATATCTAGTATTTGATATTTAATATATTATTTAATTATTAATATATTGTTTATTCATTATTTACTTATTTCTTATTCTACTTTATTTTATTTTATTCTATTTAATTATTATTTATTTATTGCATTTTATTATTATAATTCTTCTCCTTTTATATTTATATTCTTATTAATTAATTCTTATTATTATACTATATTATTAATTAATTTTCTTTCTCATTGTTTGTTTGTTGGTGGCATTTATGCTCATTCATTATTATTATTATCTCATATGTCATTCATTACTACTATTTCATTTTAGTCCTACTCTTTCTTCTATCTTTATCTATTATATTTAATGTTATTTGCGTACATTAGATTAGAAATTTATATTTTATTTCAGGAAAATAGTTACATACTACCTAAGCTAAATAGCTTCCAACAAATTAAAAATGCAGAAATTAAACTTAATTAAGGCTTGTTTCTCTCTGTCTCTCGATAATTACCTATAGTCGCATAAATTTATAAAACTATATTACAATGTTTCATAATTTTTTCTTAAAATCGATCGCATTATAAATGTGTAATATTCTATCTTCTTGGGATTCTTTTCTGTATATACATTGTAGACAGGTCGGGGTATTATCTTGGTCTTTTGGGTCGTTAGATACATAATGGTGTGTTCTGAGATTATTAGTAGGACACATTTATCAGATAATATTAATATATTTAATTTCAAATATATAATTTAAAATTCAATATCATCTTATACTGGATATTTCTTCGTCATCATGGAGATACATAGATTATTCATATATATCATTTAATAGGTTAAATCTATTATAACCTAACTATTAGTTAATTATATATATTCTTAAATGAATAATAATTACTTTATTATTTCTGATTTAATATCCATTAATATATTGGATTTATGGATAAGAGGTGGTACATAGTAGGGAGGCTAATTCCATAAATTATCAAATGGCGGTTAAAGACTATATCCAGGTGTTGTACGAGTCTTAGATATCTTGGTGCTGCTCAGGATATGCTGATTCTATAAGTCTTGGGGTTGCGGTAGCCATGTATCGGTTCGAGAGGTGAGGCCAATCTTTTTTTTTTGTCGAGGCTTGGCATTTTTCGTTGATATGCCAGGGTGCGTTCCGATACGCACATTAGATGCTTACCGATGCTTATCTGATTATGGGTGCAGTGGATCACTCATCATATCATCATCCCCGCGAGCTCATAATTCGTATTTTTTGTAGTGAAATGTGAGTGTTCGGTAGATAAAGTCTTAATTGGTATTAGTCATGTGGGTGTTTGTTAATTTTGATGTTATATTATCGACGCATGTCGTCATGAGGACAATTCTCAGTTGGGGACGTTCGGAGAGTGAATGGTCTGCCGAGTGGCGCGGAGTTCTTGAGGAGGCCCGTGGGAGTGCCGGAAGCCTGGGTGGAACAAAACAGAGGAATACCGTAAGTGGCTGAGACTTTGATCCCCTTTTTTCCCAGTAGGCCCCTTTAATTATTGTTAAGATATATCCAATGTATTGTGACAAAGATTGTCCATCTAGGTTTATTAATGCAGCAGGTGTCAAACGTACAAGTAGTTTAGCCCCAATATCTATTTAAGGATAGTCTAGTATAGAAATTTACGTGAGATTAGTTGAATATAGTTAATATCTAAAGTGACGATAACCTTTACAAGTATATATAATAATATTTATAGAATGTGAACTGAGCTTAATTATTATATTATTTTGGATAATTTGATTGTGCCAAGAATAATAATTTCTTAAATTACCTTACGTTCTAATGTAGTAGCTTAAATCATTTTACTATTATTTATAATGAATTATAATAATAATTATATAGTATTAATTAAGTATATATACGGGATTACTTATTTTTTCAATAACTTCTTGCATAATTTAGAGACTAGTAGTCAAAATAGTTATAACACTTAACTAGAGTGCTGCCAGATTATTTTAAGAAATAAATGAATTTGTCAATGTTTTAGATTATTGCTACCTATTTACCAACTGAGATTTAACCTTTTGACCTTAAGCATTTTATTGTACTATTCTCCTTTATTATAAACTATTTTTTTTTTTTTATACTATATACCTTCCTGCTAGCACCTGATCCTATTGTTGGTAATAAATATTGGTGTACGGATATAGTCCATTATTACTATTCAATATAGTACTCTTTAGTGAGACCAGTCTCATTATATTAGTATTAATTGAATACAAGCTATTAATCTTTCTTATTCATCCTAGATTACTATTTCACCTATTCGCTCCTATGAAACAAGTATATATACGCTGTGAGAAATGTTATTATGCATACAGTGAAGTGTAACTAAAAGTATATATGTCTTACTATGCCTCTTCGTACCTCATTTATGTCCCGTTTTCGCTTGGCTCACTCTTCCTGTGCTCTACAATTTGAGTACACTGTGCCCTTGAGGGCCTTCACTTTTTATCATTCTTTAATGGTACAGCTCATCTAATAACTACTTATTGGCTCTACCTTACTACTGCTAGTTATATTATCCCTGTTAATCTCGTTTATACTTTTGATCTATTTTGCAGAATGTTCATAATTTACATTCTTTTACGCCCCCTATCCGGCTATAATTTCTCATTCTCACATTTCTTTTCTTTGCCTCGACTTTTGTAATGTTGGGCTCGCCCTAACCTACTCTTTATGGGCTCAGTACTTACTGTAGCTGAGATTTATTACATCACTCTACTTTATAATTTTTGGTATGTATTAATACAGACATTAGAGGTACTTATTATACCGTAGGATCACTCATATGAAGATTAATGTAGGTTATTTACCTGGTTTGATTATCTCTTAGCAGGTTGCTATTTTACTTTACGTTTTGCTTCACTTATTCCTATCTATTGGTTATTTAATAAGCTCTCTGCTAAGCTTTGTATAAGCTGTGCGCGCATATTCGCCACTGTTACACTTATCTAGTATACTTTGTACTGTACTCGGTTAATAGCGAAGATTTGTGAAGTTTATCTAAAGGCTCTGCGTATTCCAAATATTCTCCTTTCTATGTAAAATTCTGGTCTATAACCTATATCGGTTCTCCCGGTTATTTTATTCCATCCTGTTATTATTATTTTTTACTTGCATAATTTCTTATTTGATATAGATTCAGTTATTTGTAGATGGTTGGGTGTCAATTCATGTATACCGAGAAATAATACACGCGCAGACATTCACTCTCTTTTGTATTGTAGTTCACGTTAAGTTTTATGTATAGATACATGACGCTATTATAGTGATTTTATATATAAATTATTTCTTATATTATACTTCGGTCTTCATCTATCTTTTGATGAATATTAATTTATTATGTGCTTTAGCAAAGAAGTGAAAACAGGATTTTACAAAAACATTCTTGCTTCTTTCATAAACAATTAGCTTTCTAATAAACACAAATCGTGATTTGGATAATCATGAATACCGAATACTTTTTATCTGGTTTTATATAAAATGTATACTAAATTGGTAGATTATAATGTGTGTGTGTTGTAATGACTTGATTACATTACAGGATAAGGGGATTGGATTGAAGATCTCAGTACATCAATGTTGTTTAATTGAATTTTCTATATTCATAAGGGAGGGTTCACTACCTCTGTGCTTTTCACTAATTTTTACGCTATCTATAATTCTTTTTTTATTTAGTTCATATGTGTTCACAGCTAAGCTTCAGGATACACTGAAAATCTTCTAAATACTAGCTTACTGACATTGTGTCATGTATGAATGAATAATTCTTATCACTTTCTGGGATTTAATTTGCGCCGATGAACAGGCATTAATATGACTTAAGATCTTAATATTGGACTTTTCTGTTTAAGACAAGAACTAAGGTACAAGTTATATAGTTTGGGCGTTGTTACGACAGTATGAATACTAACACATGGAGCTACCTTTGTTTTAAACTCAGCAGTCCATTAACCGATTTATTGTTATCATGCTTGTCTATGTTATTCTGAATATCTAACTATTTCTATGAATCGCATCAGAAAAACCGAGTGATCATTTGTTCTCAGGAGAAACCTTCTTTGACTCGATCAGATTTTGCGTTCGCTATCCTCAGAGAACCGACTATCTTCTATATGTCCTCCTTAGAGAATACTTAAACTTCTAAATTATCTATTGAGCTCTACCTTCAGGTATTCATTTCCCTCTTTGTTCAGCAGAGAAACATGGAACAATGTTTTTCGTAATCAAGAGACTAACTTGGATCTTACACATTATATACTCGCCCACAGAGTGAAAGTGATAAATATATATAAATAAGGGAGAAAAATATCTTACTCTTTTTCTTCCAAGTGTAATTTCGTTTGGATGATAAAAAATTCACTGTATCTTCATTACTTCGTGCATATGTGATCCTATTACTTATATGCCTATCACTATGACTGTAATGATTAACTATACTTTACAATGTCAATTTAATTATTAAATATTATCTTTAACTCATACTTGGATTCCAACATCTCCTTCGTAGAAACCGATGTTCTAGTATTGAGTTAATAAGCTCATTTCTTGTTAGAAATATGTCAACGTAAACTGCATTGTAAACTTGCTTCCTCTCTTGTAGTCGGCTATACTGTGCTTTAACTTTTATGATGATTTCATTTTTGATTTAGATGTAAATCTTATAATACCCCCTCCTAATGAGGTCTTCCAACGTTGCTTCTTGTACATTTCGCTTTACTACCAAAACTCCAGATAATCTGTCAATATTCTTCTCGGTTTAAATTATTTTCAAACGGTCAAGAAAAACCGTTTGCCATAATAAAATTGAACAAGAGAAATCCGGCGGCTCCTTCTTTTCTAGCTTAGTCTTCCACTTTTGTTAGAATGAAATCTCAAAGATTTGGAAGACTATACTTTCCAGATATGCTTATATTTCGTCCATAAGTTCTATTGACTTACCTACTTTTTATCTTATGTGTTGAAGTTTAGATTATTAAACATAATGATTAACAGGAAAATGCTGAATTTCTACTTTCAAATTCATTGTTTGTTCTACAACATAACAGAAACACTAAATTCTATTTATTATTATATCATATTTAGTTTAACTCGATATCATTTTCTAACATAACTTCATTAAATTATTTATGTTCACTTTTTGAATAATAACTAATATAAAAAGAGTGAATATTTTATATTTTATTACTATTATTTAAATATTATTAATTATATATACATAATGGCCTTTTTCCCTATAGTTGGTATTCGGGTTTTTGTTCTTCATCCCCTATTGCCTTGCTCTTTATTCTCTGGGTCCTCTCGCGCGGGTCTGGGTTTTACCTGTCTATCCTCCGCTTCCTCCCTGGCCGCCTCATCTCTTGGCTTCCTTTTATTACTTGGTGTATCATATGCCACTATATTTAACTTATAATTCTTCGTTCTCATTTACTTATCTATAATTACATATACCCCATATAGGCGCTCGCTGATTAACCCTCATTTCCCTCCTCGATTTTATTCTTATATTATCTTTCATTTTTTTACCTTAAAGCTTCCTTAACTATATATTTTTATTTCATTCTTTGTACCCGTTACCTTTTTGCGATACATAGACCTGTTCACATTTTGCTTTCCTTCGCGGCACCCTGACGTGACCCGTTCTCTTTCACTACTGTGCCATTCTCATATTTCTGTATCGTACTTATCTATGGTTATTGTCGTCAAGCTTTTATTCTTTAAACCCTCTCTCTTAGGATTATGCCATCATTTAGCTCACACCACTAATATCTAGGTTGTCAGTTACCTGTTTATCTTAAACCTCTCTACCTACTGTTGTGCCGAAATGTCGATCTAATATGACTGAGATTTCCTCGAATACTTCTACGCTGAATATAACGTGGATTATTTCATTGGATACTGCTGCTTCTCTAGTATATAGAAATAAGATTTATAACAATAATGAATCATACATTACTTGGCTGAGCTACACTAAGTTGGGCGTCTCACTTCTGCACATAGTTAGGTATCTATAATTTTGTAATAGCTTCTATAACACTCTATCTAAGATCGCTTCGTCTAATTTTATGCTCTAGTGATATATTCTTAATTAGTGAGCGTATTAACTCTCGTTATACCTTAATAGCTCTTGCGACTAAGATCAGAGTAGATAACAGTATAATCTGGAGTCTACGAGTAACTTCCAGGGTCGTTCTTCGATTCCTTATGTCCATTTCTGACAGGCTATCTAATATGCGCAACATTTATATTCATTGATCTTCTACAACTGCAAGCTGGATGGTATTGTGTTCTGTTAAAATTCAGACTTTTTGCGATATTTATTCATCGGTGTATTCTTGATTTCAATACATGTGGAATTGTACTCAATTAATATAAAGTTCCTTTAACAACGTTCGATTCTGCTAAAGCCACACAATTTCCTTGTGATAGTACATATTCTTGCGATTATTTACTTAGAATTCCTATTCTTAATTGTACTACTCTCCGATTATGTCCAGTTTCGTACTACATGTGTTTTTCTACGCATTGAGCGTTTACAGGTTCTGTTTAACTCGATTACGTGGTGTGATGGCCCGTTCTATCCTCCTAATATATCAGCAAATATAATGACTGAATTTACAAGCTTAATATTCTTTCACTTATTTTATAACTTAAATACCCATCATCATCTTCATAATAAAAATGATAAAACTATTTACTTTAAAAATTATACTTCTTCTATTGAACAAATACTATTTTACTACGTAAATATCGTTTTTACAATATTAAATGATAACTAGCTATATTATCAAACTTGAAAGTAATATAAAGTGCCAGCAACATAGACTTTTTGAAAGTTATTTAATAATCTTATTTTATTACATTTAATTGTTTTACAAACTATTTTTAAATAGGTTTCTTTTTATCCTCAATCATATTAATATTATTTCATTATTATAATATTTATCTGAAACTTCATTAACTTTATTTCCAGACAATAATTTATAAATTTGGTGAATTAAATTTTCAACGAAAAGTTTAATTTAAATCGCCTTTAATCTAAAACAAAACTAAAAATTTATGGACGTTATTCTTTGTGAGGTCTCCTCAAAGCTCAAACCATGCATTACTACTACTGAATGTTGTGCAGACATTTCCAGTTCAAGCTGAAACGCAATTATACGATTCTAATTATTTATTTCATTTCTTTCCTAATGAATGTATTCATCAAATTACGCTATTTCTTATATTTTAACATTCCTCTTTCTTTTAATAATAATTTCAATAATAAAATATCATTATCACTTAGTAAAAATATTGAACACTATTATTAAAACTAACTTTAAATTTAATGTGTAAAATTTTTATAGAATACCAATATTCGGAAGAGGAATGAATTATTTCTTTTGATTGTTCCCATACACGCGCGCTACACATATACACACATTAGAAATGTCACATATGCACTTGATGTAATATTTTGACATCTTCGGGTGAAATTTCTTTTAAATTTATCCGACGATTTGAAGTTATTTTCTGCAATTTCTTTAAAAAACACGTTTACTTAATTCCAATATACTAAAAAGAAAGATAAAAAAATTAATTCATTAACTTGAACAACATGGATAAAAAACAAAAAATATTTAAGGGGAAAACTTTTAAATAATGAGTAACATTTCAAAAGTATCTTTATTAAAACAATCTACATGTCCACTTAATAATTATTCTAATTTACTATGTCACATTTCTTTAATCAGGAACTTGAATAAACGGACAATTACGTTAATGAAAGGGGAACAAACTTTAATAATACCAAATAATAATAATAATAATAATAATAATCATATAATAAATAATAAATATAATATAAAATAATAATAATAATAATAAATAATAGATAATAATAATAATAATATATAATAAATAATAAATAATAATAATAATAATAAATACATAATAATAATAATAATATAATAATAATATAATCAATAAAATCAGGCAAGTTCTTCTTTATCAGGAATCAGACAATTCTCATTACCAATTACCAACTCCCTGGTTTCCAATAACTCATTTCTTACAATCTTATCCAAAAGAAGATCTTAACAAAAGATTACGACTCACTCTTACTTCAAAAAAAAATGAAGGCTATTAACTACTACTACTACTTTATAAATCGATGTTCAAATATCCATGGATTCTTTTCTCTGATCTTAAATTATAACCTCATAATTCATCAAATAATTTAACTCTTCAAACATGAACTCTATTTCATTTTACAACTTAACTAAATTTGTCTCGAGATTAGATGGCATTGTGTACAACTTTCCATCCACATCTCTAAAGCGGACTCACGACAACCCCTCCTTAGAGACTGATGCTGTCTCGAATTAAATCTAGTGAGTAAAGAACCGCAAGACACAGTAAGCGCGACTAATGTGACCTTAGCCCGACTACCAAAATACCACTGTTCAACAGATTTTTCCAAAATAACATAAAATTAACAACATAACATTTCGTTATGCCTCCAACATAGTTAATTCATATCATCATATTCCAATCGTTGCAGGTTACATCTTTAAAATAAGCCTAAAAAAAAAAATTTCTTAATCCTAAAATATTCATCAGAACTCAATGTTCTCTTAATCTTTTACATAATCTTGAAGGTTCCAGATTTGATTCCAACAAAAAAAAAACTATAAATTATCAACATAAACAAATTACTCATTGAATCTAATGAATAAAAGATTTTGTCTATCCTTATCGTTCCCATTTGTATATAAAACTTGATCATCTTCTATTTATACCTTTTACATTCCTAATTGTCCTTTTCCTATAATTCTTAATTATGCTCCATATTAACTTGATCAATCATTAAATAACAATTTTTGCCTTTGTCTTCAATAAATCGATTTTTAACTTTAACTTTCCAACCTTTTAATTCCAAAATAGTTTGTCCTTAATATATAATCATCTTTATAATACTCTTACAAAATCTTTATTTGTAAAGTTAAATGAGAAATCAAAATCTCTTTAAACATTAAATAACCATATTACTTTTAAATGCACATCACAATAACTTAATTTCAAAAATAACTTTTAAATATTAATAATATTCACTTACCTTTAAATTTAAAGGATGGTAACAGTTGATCAGGCACTGTAAAATTTGCTGTTATTAGTGAATATACCTTATATATATTATCTTTTTCTCTTTTTATACTATCATTTAATATGTATTGCTCTATATTAACTTTTCGCTAATAACTTATTATGCCACAGTCATCTATCTATTCTTAGTTTTTTTGTTATTTTTTCATTTATCTTAATTAATATTATTTAATAATGTTTCAGTTAATGGCTCGTGTTCAGTTTTAATAGTCATCTCAGGGGCAAACATGTTATCTTCTAATTCTTTCTTTATTTCGATTTTGGGTTAGCTTCTTTCTTTTCTTTTCCATTTTGTGTAGATCCAGTCTACCAAGATTTAAAAAATTTTTTCAAAGATTAAACTTTTTAGCAGAAAATATTTTTATTCTCTCTCCTCAGTACAACATTACATAAGTTAACTTACCCCTACTCTCCTTCTTTTTCACTTTGATTGTTTCATGAGCTCTCTACTATTATTTTATTATCTTCAATTAACATTATTTCAATCTGTATCTAAGATATTTGTATATACTGGTGCCAGAATTACCCAAAAGGCTCTTGTTAAATCTTTAATCAGAAGACGTTCTTCTCCATTAAAATTTTCTTAATTATCACTAAATATTTCTTCAAGTTTTCTTTTCAGTTCATTTGTATAAGTTAACTACCTACTTTTTAGTAATTCATCATTCATTTTCCATCTAATATATTTATTGATTTAAATCTTTTTATCTTTTATCAGGTGTTCTGCGATATAACGTTCTTATAAAGGAACCTATAACAATTAATCAAAAAATTAATACTTTTAAACTTTTTCTCTGTCTAACTTCCCCTCTGGCTATCTTCATGAAAAAAATAGAACAGTTATTTTTATATATTAGTACTTAATAATGTAAGTCTTTTTTTAAGTCAACTAAATTTATTTCCTTAAACTAGTAAGCCCTATTCAAAACTAAGGTGTGATTTAAACTTTTTGACTTATTTACATGAACTTGCTTTCTTAAATTAACTCTCTTATAACAAGTCCTTAAAAAGTTACTTATACATTATAATACTCAACAAAGTTCCCAACGCTGCGCACACCAATGAAAGAAGTATTTAGGGGGGGGGTCTTTCTTATATACTAACAACATTCTACATATCCTTTACCACTGTTAGATAGTCTTATCTGAAGAAGAAGCCAGATGAGTTTCAGTTATTTTCTAAAACACTGTTCCATCTTATATGATGTTTTTTTCCCCATCTTCTTGTTCTGTTTCATTGCTTTTAAATGAATTTAATTAATTTACTTTAGTCCATTGAAGTTTGCATGGTTTTTTCATCCTAATAATTAAGATAATCATGTTCTCATGTTAACATATATAACTCTGCTATATTATTTATTCAATATTATTTTTTCTTCTTGTTTTATCTTTTATATCTCTATATTATACTATTATTTACTCTCCTCAAACTCGGTCCATTGCCTCTCTTGCCTGAATTTCTTGCACCAGGCTTTTGTTCCTCTCTTCTGGAGGAATGCTATCTAAAGGTTGCTTTCGTACATATATGGAACTGCATCTATTCCTTTAAATCGGTACAGGTATAATTTTCCTCCTCAATATTTTAGTGTATGTATCCTATTTTCCTTCCCAACTTTCATTATCATCTCAAATTTTTAAGCTACTTCTTTTAAGCCGAATGTAACCCGATAATTCTACTCCTATAATATTAACTGATTGTCGTGATAGCATGAAGAACCTTCCTTTATTATTCTTTTCATATTATTCTTCCCTTAATCTCTTGAAAGTAAATTCATTTTAAATGAGATCCCCTATTCTTATCAATGTTCTTGTCTTCTATGATCATGACTTACTAAATTACAATATTTTTTCTTTACGTTCAGAAGATTTCTATACTACAATCATACATTATGTCACTTCTCATTCTTATGTTATTGTTACTATCTTATCTTCCGATACTCTATCTTACTTTCAGCTTGTATTTTTATTAGATGTATATCTTAAGCGAGGTCTTACGATTCTTATTTCGCATCTTAGTATGAATACCTGTAATTGTTGATTCATATACTTTTTCTTGATTTCCTGTTCATCAGTAGAACTTTTTTTCTTTTTTTTTTATTTTTTTTTTCTTTTTCTATCATGTTACCATAGTCTGGCTTCTAATGATATAACCAGATTACTCTTTTTCTATTCTTTTTAGCCGTTTAGACTGATAATCATTATACTTTCTATAATTTACATTTAGTGTATAATATATATGCATTTTTTTATATTTCTGTCAGAGAAACTTGTTACTATAATTATTCGATTATCCTGTTGAAACCTCAATATCTTTTTTCACATTTTATTTCCTATTACCTCGTCATTATTATAATTCTGATTATTAACTAAATATAATTTTTATATACTCTCTCAAGTGTATGTTACTTGGTATTGTATATACCCCAACATTTTCTTAACTTTTTTTGACCTACTGGCCACAATTATTACACAATTACATGCTCTTTTAAATTTTTTGAAAAAAAAATTTCACACAAGTTCTAGATATTTTAATATAAATTATTACCCTTTAATCCCTATTAAGGTCTCAAATCTTCTACAGCCAGTTACCACCCTGCCAATGTCTATATTTATGTAATTTATTTTTCAATTCGTTATATTCAAGAATGGCATACTTTTTATCTTTGAGCGGTTTCTCATAGGCTCTTTAACTTTAGTTAGATTATATCCTTTTCGTTTCTTTATTGACGATTTATTCATTTTCTTCTATTTTTTTTATTCTCTTATTTTTTATTCTTTAAACAAATTACAATCAGAGAAACCGATTGTAATTTTGCTTTAATGATATATTCTGTCATACTATCTATGGTACATATCTATATTAATACAGGAACGTAACTGATGATTTTTAATTTATATCTTAGAAACACGTGAGTAAATTCCCCTCTTTATTTTAATTTTTATTTTGTCTATCAAAAATAATTTTTGAGTATAGAAATTTCTCCAAGAGATTGTGAATGACAATGATCTCCAGTAAATTTGCTATATTCGTCCATAAATGACTGACCTCGGTTTATATTGAGTTGTAGAAAAATTTTTCAAGTAGAAAGATCTATATATATATATTCGTATATTAATTTACTTAATTTCTACTTTTGAACTTTCTATATATATAAACTTAATTCTTCTTAAAATCTTCATTATTTAAATTTAGTCATCTTTAACAATATTATCTTTTTCTTACATAACTACTAAAAATTTATGTATATAAGGTCGTAGAATATTTTTCACTGACTTGAGAAACTATATTTATTTAGTCTTTTATTTTTTTTCTAAAATAATTATCTATGTTTACTTTCCTTTTATCTATTTTACTTTATTTATCATTTTCATATTACTATTTTACCATTTTTTATATTAACAAGGTACTCCTTATTTCCTTTTTTTTTTTTATTTATTTTTTCTTTTTTTTTTTTATTTTATCACTACTTTTTTATTTTATTTAATTTACTTATTTCTTTATATATTTTTCTCTTTTTTCTTTTTAATTTTTGTTTATACTTTATTATTATTTATTCATTTTTTTATTTTTCATTTATTCTTATTTATTATTTTATTTATTATTTATGTGCATATTTTATTTATTTCTTTAATTACTATTTCTAATATTTTACTTTCTTTTATACTATTTTTTTTTTACTTATTTTCTATTCTCCTTATTCTCTTATTCACTATGGTCTTATTATTATCTATTAACTACTACAGTTTTATTATAATTATTTTTCATATTAAATATATTTATATTATATATATACATTAAATTATCTATTTTTTTATTATATTTATATTTTTTTCATTTTTTATATATATATATTTTCTACTCTTATTCTATAATCTTTCTATATTTTTATAGAGATCCTATTTTTACATTTTGGCTAGAAAACTTACGTCATAACTCTCAAAAATTAAGGCTAATTATTATTTCTCAACTGATTCATATGGATATTTGTTCAATAAGTTCTTAACTTTTTCTGTAAAGCCAATTTTTGAATATTCCATATTTAGAACTCTAAGTTGTACAAATTCGACTTTTTTCAGTTTCCAAAACAATGTGTTCCTTAAAATTCTTAACCGATACTTTGATGCCTGTAAATACTAGAAATATATAGAATTAAATAATATCTTACTTATCTAATTATAATAATATATAAAATGAATAAATAATAATTCATCTTTCTTTCTGAAAAATACTATTTACATCGTAAAATCGTTTTTTTAATATTTAAATAATCAGCTAAAAAAAACAAAATAAGATACAACCACAAAATGATTTTTGAAACATCAGGAATCTTTATTTAATTACAATTTACAGAATAATTTTATTTAAATAGGTATATATTTCACAATTAATCATTCCATTATATCTTTTAATTATTAAATTATTATAAATAACAAATTATTTCTGAGAAATTTAACTTTTAAGGATAATAAATTTGGTACAAATCGGCCTTTATAATTCGAAAATACCTAAATATATTTGGAGCGTATTTATGTGTATGGAAATTTTAATAAAATCTTAGCAATATATTTCTTATCAATATTATAT
>JABUQX010123674.1:15000-17500 GCA_015478945.1 Trachelipus rathkii | reverse complement strand
CTTTGCGTGATTACATTTGATCAGGTGCATGGACTCCTTTAAATCTATGAACGTTAGGAAAGGCGAATTGTATGATGCCAGATTCCTCCCCCAAATGTTTTGGGAGTGGCCAGCTTCCATGGTGGCCCCTCCCCTCGTTCAACTATATTCTCTATGTCTCAAAACTAACACTTTCCCTTAGAGTTGGAAGCACGCACATGTCCAACCGGTTCCGAAAAAGGAAGCCCGCTCGATCCTTCTAACTATCGCCCTATGGCTCTCACTTATATTCTATCTAAGATCTTTGAAACCTACTCAACTCTCATTTCTTAGATCATCTTTAATCTCATTCACTTCTTTCCGATCGCCGGTACGGCTTTCGGCGCTCGAGGTCTACTGATGATATACTTTCCTATCTAACTTAATAGTTTTCCGTCCTCAGGAACTGGGGAGACTTGTGTGGTGGCGCTTGACACTTATCCAAGGCATTTGACCGGGTATGGCACGCGTCACTGCTCTCAAGCTCCCCTCCTCGCTAGGTTTCCCTCCTTCTCTTTGCTTACTTATGTCTAGTTTCTTTCAAATCGCTCAATATCGGCTGCTGTTGATGGGCGACTTCTTCTTTTCTTTCAATAGGGTGTCCCTCAGGGTTCTGTCTTATCTACTTTATTCCTACTTTCATTAATGATCTTCTCACTAGCACATCTAACTCTATTCACTCGTATGCCGATGACTCGATCCTTCATTCTCAACTCATTTAAATTCTGTTCTACCTTTTGCTTCTAGAATTATTTCCCGCCTTAATCTTCCGATTCTATTCTCGCTCTGGTCTGGATAGAATTTCCGATTTGGGTCGTCTCAACCTTGAAATTTTATTCTTTAGGAAACTCAACTTCTACAAGTCTCCTTCTAAAACACCTTCCAACTTTCCTATCTCTTTCTCGACAGTTCTCTCATCTCTCCTGTTGACAATATAAACATCCTTGGCCTTAACATAAACAAAAAAAAAGTCTTGGAAACCTCATATCACATTTGCTAGGGCGGCCTCAAAGAAACTAGGAGTTCTGTTTAGACTGCGAGACTTTTCTTCTTCTTCTCATTACTCCAACTATACAAAGATCTCAGCCGCCCTTGTATGGAGTACTCCTCATATCTGGAGTCTGGTTTCGCCGGTCTTTTGAACAGGGTCGAATCCAAGACCAAAGACTTATAAACTGTTCCGTGCTTTCCACTTCATGACCCTATATCTTTGCGGCACGATGTGTTTGTGCTTTATCTCTTTTCTATAGGGTACCGTAGCAGCAGGTGCTCGGGAACTTGTCACTCGCGTACCACCATTCTACGACGCCCTCGTAGCACAAAGGGGTGCTGTGTCTGCGCATGAGTTTGTGTGGATATTGGTAATTCCAGGTTAGTTCGCGTTGCAGTGCTTCCTTCTTTCCTGCCACCTCTGTTCATGGAATTCTCTTCCATCTTCTGTGTTTCTAGCTGAATTTAATCTCCCCCACTTCAAAGCGCTGCGTCTGTGCTCCTCTACTTGTAATTACGTTAGTTGGTGAGCTTCTGAGGGCATGAAACACCCACCATGAATAGGAACTCTGCCGTAGAGGTAAAATGAAGTGGCCAACTGTAAAAAAAAATACTATTCCACGATAAAATTAACACCAGTAGGAGTAAATATCACTCGCAGGAACAGAAAGGCCCTAACCCCATGCAACCCCACTCCAACACAAACGACAGCATCAGCGTAACTATGTAACCACCCCACAGAGAATTGGCTGCATTATTGGTGCCGTCACCGCGATAAATTTAGGAAAACATAAACCACGTAACTAGACCTAGGAGAGGTGGGGGTAGGTTATGTCGGGGGTATAATCGAGCAAGGGATCATTCACGCACTAAGCGACTCCGATAAACATGGAGATTATAGTGCTTCAACTCTCAAGAGATCAGTACGTGCATATAACAACACACCACACCGAAGGACACGGGTACAGGGCACTTGATCGATGGTTCGGTGTAGCGCACACAACGATTGCACGGTTGGTCCAACGGTACCAGGAAACCCTGAAACATACTCTCCGATGAGGACAAGGTAGGCCCAGGGCCACGACACCCTTGGAAAACCTATTTATACGTCTACGTGCATTACGAGAGCGCCATACAACGGCACGACATCTGCAGTTACAGCTGGCGAAGGTACACGGCACCAGGGTGAGTGACAATACAGTGCGTCGACGCCTTGCGGAACATAACAATATGTCTACCGCACACCGATGGGCGCGACTGGCATTTGCCCGAAACACATCATTGGACGGGTCGACAAATTTGGGGCCAAAGACGCCTTTACGGACGAGTCGGGTTGTGCGCCTTGGACATTCGTGCGGTATATATAACAATGACGGAAGTTGCTTGCATTTACAATGTGCTGCAGGTGCCGCCGTTTGGAGGTGGATCGGTTATGGTCTGGGGAGGCATCTATTTATCAGGGCCTACCAGTTGCATCTTGGCTCAGGAGGCA
>JABUQX010123674.1:5000-10000 GCA_015478945.1 Trachelipus rathkii | reverse complement strand
CACCGCACCGCCTGCACACCAAAATAGGCAACACCACGCCTCACACCACCGCACCAGTGCGTCAGCCAACTCCCTAATATATATGAATGAGATGAAGTAAGATGGATGAGAGATAAGTATGGGTTGGACGCATATGATAGATACATAGATAGATTAATGGTAGATAGATAGATAGATAGATAGATAGATAGATAGATAGATAGATAGATAGATAGATAGATAGATAGATAGATAGATAGATAGATAGATAGATAGATAGATAGATAGATAGATAGATAGATTGACAGATAGATAGATAGATAGATAGATAGATAGATAGATAGATAGATAGATAGATAGATAGATAGATAGATAGATAATTTTTTGCAAAAAAACATTTCAGCCCACGTTTTTTTTTCCTACAATCATTTTGATTGATTCAATTTAATTAGACTTTTTATACTTGAAAAAAAGGAAAAAAATAATAATCGTTAATAAATTAATAAATTTCATCGACCACCTGATACCTTTCACCTTCACAGGCATGATATCATTGCACACACACACACACACTCACACATAGATATACAATACTAACTTACTTGTAATGCACATAACAATGCCAATGCGCAGAGTATTTTTTATTAATTTTCGTAACATTCTGTATCTAATTCGGATTTTGTTGAACATCACCTCACTTCTTCTACACCTTTCTTATTAAGAGGAAAAAAAAATTCTCTCTCTAACAGCATATCTGTCTGTTTCTTCTTATTCTCCGATGGTGACTTGCATTGCCTGTCGTTTCTGTAAAGATAATCCATAGTAGCTAGCGCAGCTGACATTTTTAATATTTTATTGCTGCTAAATTTTTGACTTGTCATAATTCTTTGAATTTCCTTGGTATAATTATTGGCTCTGCCAGAATGGAGCTCAGAGAGTCTGCAGGACATAGCCAGGAACAATTTTTCTTTAGCCCTAGACATGTACTCCTTTTTTTCCAGCTGATTAAACCAATAGAATTGATCTAACTCTGATTGTTCTTGGGTTTCTATTATTTCCTCACTAGAACTGCCTTCAAATTATATTTTCGAGCTTAATTTCCTGTCATGCTGTTTATTTTATCTGGAAATCAATTATTCGTCTCATCCGAAATTCCTTTTCTCTTTAATAAATGTAATAATATTTGTGATTCATCATCTCTCATTCTAACATTTTTGCAAATAAATAATATACCTAACACTGCTTTTACCTTTTCTCCATATTTCATTTCTATTAACTATCTTGCTACAAAGCTGAACTCATTGCTTCAAGTCTTTAGCACAAACCTTTTTCTACAACTTATCTTATTGATCCTTGTTCAATAGCGTGTTTGCTAACAGTTTTGAGTTTTTGTTTCTATCAGGCTTATATTTAAGAGTTTATGACCCTGACAGCAATAGCATACCTATGATTCTCAAAACTTGTGTTTCCGAGCTTGCTTTTGTAAGCAATGATTTACCGTTAATTCCTACTGGAAGTGTATATGCACTAAAACGTTGCCAAAAAATGGGAATGACCCTTTTTACACCAAAGCTAAAAGATTTCGAACGGGAAAAACGGGAATATGCCTTTCTAGAAGCAATTGATCCCTCTTACCTATTCTCCAACTTCTGTGATCCTTCGACCTTCGGCCCAAAAGTAAACCCTTGACTTTAACTATAGAAATATCGGAAGCATTTCATACAGTCAACTCTGGAAATATCGAAAGAATTTTATATAAAGTCCTTAGATAAACTTCAAACACTAATCAAAGCTTCAATTCTTCTGGCTAAGGTTATATTTATTGTTGGGAGTTTTATTTCCTATATTGAGAATTAGTATTCTTAGAATTTCCAATTCTCGTGAAATTTTTTGAAAGAATTGAATGGTGAATCTTACTAAAAATGTTCTAGAGATTTGGAGTTCTATGGCACCTTCACTATTTTTTTCTAGGCACCGCAGTTGCTTTCTCTTTATATGAAATTTGTTCGTCCGTCTATGGAGTACGCGTTTCGCTTTTAGGGTGATTTAAAAAAAAAGCACTTCTGGAATAGGTCGAGTCTTTGATTTTCCGTCATATAAACTCAACCACTCTCATTCCATCTCTTCCCAATCACTTTCTAGCCATCAAATTGCAGCTCCACTATCCTTAAACTTTTGTTGTTATAACGGACACAACTCTTATAAACAATGTAATCACATAACATATCCCATTGGATGAGAGTTTTTGTATCTAGCTTGCACCAGTATTCTCATTACTGTCGTCGACTGTCTAGACCAAGATGCTTAGCCTCACTATCTACTAGCTGAGAGCAGAAGCACTTCACATTTCAGATTCACATAACTGCACAGTTAAAGAGCAGAACACTTCCATATTCAATTTTACACCTGCCAATATTCATTAAAGGAATAAATTACTGTAATTAACAATGATTTATGATTAAAAATCTTTAATTTTATTAAAACAAATAAAACTATAAATTCTATATATTCTCTATGTGAAGTGATAAAAATTTGTGAAATGACAAAATATTGTCTTAATATTTTACTATTCACCCCATTTTGTGATATTTTTAATAAATCCAACAATTTGAGCTTTAGGCGCCCTATGCCAATTTTTGAAGCAAGAAGCAATGACGTATACCCGAGGTTAAATGGTTCGGTATAGAAAAGCGCCTAAACAATAAGTTTTGTGTACTCTTTCATTTCTTAATTTTACTCTTGAAAATTTCATAAAAATTAAATGAACAGTAAAATCATAAGTAATTTTACAGCTTCAGTCAAAAAAAATTTCCTCTCTGAAAGAAAATGCGAAAAATATCACTCGAGAAATTCTAGTTTGAATTTTGGATCAAAGACAATGAATAATCAAGGGCCTTATTGAGGTGGATAGCTTAAAGTTTGTATGGCGCTGCCTTAGTATTTACACTCAAAGGGAGCAGAAATTTCAACATATTTAAAAAATTACAATGCAATATATAAAGAGAAGTAAGAATTGTGAAATAGAGAAGTAGTTTAAGGATGGATTCATTCTTCATTAAGCTTAAGGGCAAGATAAAAAATTGCTCCGATCGGATTGAAAATAAGGAAAAGAAAATATAGAATTTGACATTATATGATTTTTGGCAAAGGGACCAAAAGAGCGCGTGAAAGAACCAGAATAATTATTGCATTTTCTACTAAGAAATTAGTTTTTAGTATCGGCAGAGAATAGCTTTTCGGTATGAAAAAAAGGGCATGAATATTAAGACGATGGAAACTTCTGAAGGAGGCGTCCTGCAATAAATACCGTTTAACTACCTCGGAGGAGGAGTCCCCTGCGATAAATACCAAGAGAGTTAAACTAAGGTTTTATCAGTTTTAGTTAAGGTAAAGAAAAATGGATGTTAGGTTTCTTCCTTCCGTCTGCAAAGTGAACACCTAGGATTTTAGGTTTCCGCATTGCTTTTCAAAGGAAGCTTCCCCGAAGCGGCAATATTCCACAGGAAATCAAAGAAGTACGACTGCAGTTCCAACCAGTTTGCATTACCATGTAACCATTTCATCGTCGAAGGAGATAGGATGAATAATTATAATTATAAAAATACTTATAATAATTATAAAATAATTATAAAATAAATTATATTATAAATTATATAAATAATTACAAAAATAAATTTTTTATGAACTTGTATTAGTTTGATTCATCACCGATAGGATTTATATCACGATAAACAAATTTTTTTTCATTTTTTTCTGTTGTCTATGATCCGATATTTGTTTCTAATGTATTTTCTTGTGCTGAATTCAAAAATTGTATTGTTTTTTTTTATCTCCCGTCCAGTTTTGACACTATTTATATGTAAACATGGGAAATTTTTTTCCCAACAGAGACAAAACGGTTGGGTATACAAACAGATAATCCAAATAAAATGTGTGTTTTGTCCAAGTATATATGCTGTGAAAATTTCATATTGATAGGAATAACTATATAAAAGATACAGCGGTTTTTCATTTATAAAATCATTAAAAAAATTTTTTTTTTTTTGCGGCATTTTAGTTTTCATATGAATGGCTGCAAAACTGGACCTTGTAGACAAACACCAATATAGTTTTTGGATTCAGCCCAAAAAACTACATAAGAAGGAAGTCTGATATACAGGTCAATAAAAATCTTGTTTCCCATTATAATAATAATAATATTAATAATGATAATAAAAATAATAATAACACTGGGGAACAAATTTTTGTTGACTTGTATTTAAGACTTGTTTCTTATGTAGATCCAAATCCAAAATCCAAAAAGTATATTGGTGTTTGTCTATAAGGTCCAGCTTTGCTGCCATTCACTTGAAAAGTAAAACAATGTAAAAAATTTTTTTTTTGCAATTTCATAAATGAAAAATCGCCATTACTTTTTTATTATTTGTCCTATCGATTTGAAATTTTCACAGCATATTTTGTATATTATTTTTGCAAGATACACATATTTTAGTTTCATTATCCGTTTGTATTTCCAACCGTTTTGTCTTTGTTCACGGGAAAAATTATTTATTTTTCCAATTTTTTCCATGTTTACATGTGAATAGTTTGAAAACTGGACCTGGCAGACAAAAACCAATGCGATTTTTGAATTCTGCATGAAAAAATATGTAAGAAACAGGTATTCTTTGTCTTGGGAGAAATTCTTTGTTAACCAGTGTTATAAGGTAAAACCATAAGTGGATAACGTCTAGCAGTATAATTCATGAAAAAGATTTTAAAGCCGTTTTCGTTTTTGCATTTGTGCTAAAAAAAAAATGCTCAAGTTTGCGTTCGTTTTCGTCAACCTTAGCGCAAAATCGTAAAAAAAATGCTCACCAAACGTAAAAAATGTTCCTAATTCTGTGTAATATAGAATAAAATAGCAACCTTACAGAAATTTAAACGTAAATTCCTTTACTTGAATGAGCATTTTTTACGATTTTGCGCTAAGGTTGACGGAAACGAACGAAAACGAGCATTTTTTTTAGCACAAATGCAAA
>JABUQX010123673.1:0-35538 GCA_015478945.1 Trachelipus rathkii | reverse complement strand
ACGACAATTATTACACGGCATGCCCCAAGAGGCTGATTGTAATGGTTTTTTTGAAAATTATGCAACAATTTTTCTAATACCGTGACAGGAATTATAGTTGCCACTGGGGTTACTAATATTTAATGAAATAGTACGTAAAATGTATGTTTTAGTGGCATACATGTACCATAAAAATTTGCGTTAACCATATAAATTTGTCATTGCCCAAACAATTTCCATTTATAATTCTAATATTTTCATAATGCATGGAAACACCTTTTAACCCCACACCACTGTTTCGCGCCTTTTTGATACGCATGCATAACTAATTGCCAGCTTGTTTTATTTCTCATTTGTCATCATTGTGAGTCAAGCTTTAGTATCGGTTGCACGTGTTTTATTGTTATTTAATTGCTTTTATTTGATTTTAATGTCAATCCTATAATACCATCGTCTGAATCTTAAGCTCTAACTTCATCTCTTACGCCTTCAACTTCATTAGTTTTAAAGACTAGAAAAACTGTGAGTTGTTGTTTTTGGGTGCCCCAGGACAGCTAAAAGACAGTGTTTTTACCTACTTATGAAGACATAATGAAGTTTTTCTTGTGGTTAAACATGCCTCTGAAATAAACACTGGATTGAATAGGTGAGATCAATTTTAAAGCTGGACGAGTTTATGGATATTCGAGGCTTTTTATTCCTATAGATTTCGCATAATCGGATTTTGAAATTATTTACAGACTATTATGAGAAGTTACAAAATCTTTTTTAAAACCATGTAAAGGGCGGAAAAATGACAAAATATATAATTAAAAAATTAATTTTTTCAGAAAATGCCAAAAAAAAGTATTGGAATTGCCATCAAATTTCCATATATTCTTTCTACTGCAATTGTGGAAAAATCTCGATGAGTGCCTAAAGAAAGAGCAATTGTTTTTTACTTGACCAACGAACTAAGAGAAAAATGGTCATGAGTTCTATTTATATTATAGCCAACAGGAAAAAAACAAGAAAAAGAATAAAGAAAGGATAAGGAAATGCATAATTAGGTATAAAGAAACTGATTCAGCAATAAATAAAGTGGACGATAGTTTGGGAAATAAAGATGGAGCTGGAGAAGTATTTACACTGGCTATGATGCAGCGTGATGTGGATGTTCACATCACTGCAATTTTTCAATAGCCAGTGTAGATACTTCTTCCAGTCCTGTCTTTATTTCACCAAACTATGGCCACTTTATTATATTGTTGAATCAGTTCGCTTTTCCCTATTATCTTAATTTTCCTTTCTCCTTTCTTTTTCTATTTTCTGGTAAGCACTAATATCAAGAACTCATGACCATTTTTCTCTCAGTTCGTTGGTCAATAAGAAACAATTGCTCTTCTTTAGTCAATTTTCGGGATTTTTTACAATTGCATGTAGAAAATCTTTGCATTTGCATGCTGCAATATCAGACAACTTTTTTTTGGCATTTTCTTAGAATAAATTTAATTTTAATTTATACTTTCATTTTTTCGCCTTTTACATGGCTTTAAAATATTGCTGTACTTCTCATATAGTCTTCTAAAGTTAATTGTATAAAAACCGATTATGCGCCGCCTTCATTACTATAGGGAACAAAAGCTCTATTCCCATTAATCGGTCAGCTTTAAGAGAAATGATCTGCACCTATTCACCCAGTGTTTTAATTTCAGAGGCATGTCTTAACCACAAGAAAAAATTCATATCTTCATAAGTAGGTAAAACACTGTATTTTAGCTGTCTTGTGGCACCAAAACCAAACAACTCACAGTTTTTCTGTCTTAAAACTTAAATGGAAGTTGACGGCGTTAGACTCCCGTATTGTGAGGCCGTAAAGATTCAGACGATGGGATTATAAGATTAACATAAATCAAATAAACAATTAAACAATAAAACACGTGCTACCGATACTAACGCTCGACTCACAATGATGAGAAATGAGAAATTAAACAAGCTGGCAATTAGTTATGCATGCGTATCAGAAAGGTGCGAAACAGTGGTGTGGGAGTTAAAAGTGTTTCATGCATTATGAAAATATTAAAGAATTATAAATGGAAATTGTTGGAGCAGTAGAACAAATTTATATAGGTTAACCAAATTTTTATTGTCACATGTATGCACTAAAACATACATTTTACGTACTAGTACATTAAATATTAGTACCCCCAGTGGCAACTATAATTCCTGTCACAGTATTAGAAATTTGTTGCATATTTTCAAAAAAAACATAACAATCAAACCTATTGGAGCACCGGTAATAATTGTCGTACATTTCCCAAATTTTAAGGGTAAAGCATACATATCAAAAGGCAACTTTTCCGCACTATTAGGATTCGAAAATAAATATATCACTATTTTCGTTCCACCCTAGTGCATACGTAGGAGAAAAGAAGAGGTAAATGAACAGTTTGGAAGGAGGATGAATGGGGACTTACAAGGGAATAGGAAGCTCTTCTGGAAGGAAGCACGAAAGGTTAAGAAGGAGAATAAGGGGAACCTGCTTAGAATAATGAATAGGAGATGGTACTTTTGTCAACTTGTGAAAATGGGGTGGTTGAGGCGGAGTTGGTGTGAGAAAACCGAACACACTTTCGAAAATCTGCCATAATATTAACAGTAATGAAGAGTGTGATAGGTGAATGTGTGTGGGTGATCCGGTGCAAGAGGAAGTAGGGGATATTTTGTGGTAGAGGTTATCAGGGCAGGAGGAGGTACTAACATGAATCGGGTAGGGAGTGAGAAAGAGTTGAAAGAATAAAAGATTGAAAGATTATTTTCCATATAATATGAAAATATAACTGTCCGAAAATTGGATCAAGAAACGGAGAGCGAAAGAGTGATTTGATATGGAGAAATTGGAAGTTGAGATAAGCGCAGTAAATTATGCGAGAGCGTTGAAAGTATATATTTCCTCGCGTACATTCATCAGAAACGGTATCGATCGAGCGTCTCATTGTTGGTGTCCTATCTTAGGTGAGTATAGTGACGACTAGTCGCGAAGAGGTTCTGGAATCGTGTCCTTTATGATTAGCTTTTGGCGGGCCTCCGACCGCCTCGCAGCTGAACGTATAGTACCAACTCGTGAACTTACTCCACGCCGTAGTCATGTGTCGCATCTTCGAGAATCAGAGACTTATACTTGAAGTGATTTCAGGAAAGGGTATATTCCGAGTCGACTCCGATCTGTGATTGCGTTTGATCTCGGATTCATTTTGACGTATAGCTAATAGCAGTGCAAAAACGCTCGAGCTAGAAAAAAAATAAGCAAAGGGCAGGTGTGAAGTGTACGCGCTGTCTTGACAGCAAACTTTCGTGCTGCTCCGGCGCATTTAGGACGCGCCGTTTCGCCGGGTGCTTGCCCCAAAAACCGCGCGATTGGTTTCGCTATTTGAAGCCGAAGGTACCTACTCGTCTGCGCGAGATTACAGGGAAGCAATCGGTGTGCTTAGATGTGTTACTTGAAACATTACAAGCGGTGGATCGTGAAGATGTCATGAATCGAGCATACGAGTAGGTTCTAAATGATATTGATTGCCTGTTATTTTAGGTTTTCTCTCGGATAAATAAATTGCAACCAAGGTAGCTATTGAGTATAGAGATGCCTGTACTTAGGGAAGCTTCCTATGGCAGGTTGTTTAGTTTTAAGTTGATTTGGGTGTTATGAGCGTGTTCAGGGACGTTTTCGTGCCGGTACTTCGGAATCAAAAGTTATTCTGACGATAGAGTACAAGGCGTTGTATAAATGTAATAAATAAAAATTAGTTTTTTTGATATAACTTTAGATTTAAGAACTATAATTTACTTGCATTACGAGATATTTACTGCGGTTTGTCATGGTGATGAAAGTTTAGGTCTATTAATAGGCGGCAGATACGATGCTGTAGAGTAAGCTTAGTGGTTACTGCTGTTATGGTCTCAAACGTTAGCAGTACTCTCGTTGACCTATGTTGGAAAATGTGTTGAATGTAAAGAATTTTCCGAGAAAGAAAAACAAAGGTGGGAAAATAAACATAAGAGTTTCTAGTGACCGTATATGGCAGGAGCATGGATGTATTAAGAAAATGAAATATTGGGAAAAATATAGATAGAATGTATATGCGGCGCGCTTCGCTGGTTAAAGAAGAAAAGAACATAGCAAAAAATGCCAGCTACCTAAAAGATATTTATTATATTTGAGATAAAGACATATTATTCGGTCTCTATATAAGTAAGTTGAAGCATATGAACTGAAAGAGTAGGAGCTTCTGGATATGAGGAAAATTGGAGAAATGAGAGAAATTTGCGCTTTTAGACCCGAGATATAGATAGATATAAAAGTAGGATAAGAGCTTAAAATTACTAATAGACAATTAGAGTTATAAAAAGTATAAGTGAAGAAGTGTCTAATGGATTAGTGAGCGTGACGGACACTCTCCATATAGGTAGAAAAGTTGTGTGGTCGTAGAAAAATTGTAGAGCAGTGGACAAACGTGTCTGAAAGATTTTTATATAATTACGTTTAGATGAATTTATCATGTTTGTATCTGCGCCCAGGACACGCACACACACAGCAGAAAATGAAATAGACAAAGATGAGACAACTACATAGATACCAGTTCAGGAATTCAATCGTTTTGTATAGAAAAAAAAATAAGGCAGCTCTCACGCACGAATAGAATGAAGGGGAACCTGAAATATGTTCACAAAATAAAAAAATCTGCAAGGAACGTTGACAGAAAGTGCTAAACCTAGAGTGCTTTAACTTATTAGTGCAAAAAATATAATAAACACAAATAAAGATGTGACTTAAGAAAGAGGTCATCTTGATCATAAAGGAACGGCAGCTACTCATGTATGTTCCCATTTAGTCAATAATCATGAATAAAAATAATTAATAATAAAATCAGATAAGAGAGAAAAAATAAGAATAAAAAGAATGGATTTATACGCAATCCTAGAGAAATACAAGAATTATTTTGAAACTAAAGATATCACACTCGCTCTCTATCAGAGATTTTGAACACACTAATATTAAGAAAATATGAGAGAAAATCTAAAAGTGCAGGAAATTGTAGACACAGAGATAAAGATAGAGACAGACAAGAACATTGAAATAAACAATTTGTGAGGAAATGAACCGAATAAAACTAATAAATACGAAGCAGTTGAAAAAATGTGGTGATGAAAAGAAAAAAGAGAAGGAAGAAAGAATGAACTTATTACGAGCATTAAACGCTGTAAAAAGAAATTTAAAGGGAAATAAATTGTTAAGAAGACAGACTCTTAAAAAAGGAATATAGTAGAATTGAAAGAGAAAATTTTAAAAATCGAATAAGATAGATCGGATATAGAGTTAAAGCGAAAGAATGAATATTTTTGGGGAATAAAAGCGTGTGGAAAATTTTAAAAGGGAAGGGTTAGGGTTGAATGTTGGAGGAAGAAAAATAAGAGTGGATCTTAGGAAACCAAATATGAGAATAAATTGTAATATGAGAGTCAGATGTGAAGAACGTTTATGGTCTGAATTTTTAGAGAAAAGTGTTGAGTGAGGCAAGAGGGCGGAAAAAATTAAAGTGCCCTGACAATAATTATGTTAGTATGCTTAATGGCGGGGTTTGAATGGGCAGGCATGTGTTTTGTTGGATACACCTATTGGAGCTCATATGGGATGAACCCTTACTATTATGAACGAAATTTACCATAGTGATCGGGCCCGTCATGCTTAGATTGGGTTCCCATGATAGCTCTTAGGGAGTTATAGGGATTTATCTCGGTCATATATAGAACGAGTTCTCACTAAATATATAAAGGGACGGTAAGGCGCCTTTATATACTTTAGGTTAAGGCTGGGCTATCTTTTCGATTCTTTTTTGTTATTAGTAATTTATATGTCTTTTATTTTTTCTGATTTAAAATATGGTCATACACCGCCATCTTACCCTCTCAGTCTTGGGGCAAGATAAGAGATAATTGAATATTAAAAGAAGAAAGAATACAAAGAGATAATCCAATATTATATGACCCCTATTAAATAAACCTCAAATATATATAGTTTTATATCATCCTTTCATTTTTTCAATAATAACTATAAATATATAATAAAATATTTCCATCTATACCTAGTTTTACTCTGCATACTGTATATTTGTGTCCTTTTTTATAGTATAGATATATATATAGTTCTCTTATATAATATATATTTATTATACTATAAATTATTAATATTTTATTATATTTATATTATCTTTACTTCATTATTATAAATATTAAATTATAAATTTAAACTATATATATATATATAAATATCTATATACTATATAAAAAAAACAATTAACAACTTAAATTATATTTATATATCCCTCTTCCATGAAATAAATTATATAATAATCTCTTATATAACTATATTAATAATATATACCTATATATATACTCTATATAAGAACCAACAATTCTATAGTTTGATTCACTTGTAAAAGTAAAGTATTCTCAGCGCCTACACAAACAAACTTTTAGATTTCCACATACGCTTCCGCCTGCCTGCCTACCCTACATCCGAGAATGCACCCTGCAAGTTGAAGGTTGGAGAAACGCATATACAACCTCCTCCCCATGCTAAAATGAGAGACAGATACATATATATATAAAAATTAATTCTCCCAGCTGCCCCTCAAATAACATTCCCATCGGCCGAAACCTGATATTCCACCGTCATCCAATTACTATACCATATAGTCCTTCCCTCCAAACCCAACCAAACACCACCCTTCACGAAAGGCGATAGAACGCCGCCCCAACCCAATCATGATAGTCCACCCACGCGGGTTCTCACTAAAAAAGTGTCACCGTCCCTACATCGTAACTTCTCTCAAATCCAATCTCAATTAAAGTATCATACAAGTAAAGACTCACATACCTAATGATATCGATTCCGCCACCTCGCGAGGTGCAAGAAGTACAATAACCATTGCCCTACCTCCTCTGTCCTAAATGATGTTAAGTGGAGAAAATAATGCGCCACCTACAAAAACGCCTAACACTCGCCACGCTCCAACTAAATCACCTCATATATCACAGCTCTTCCCAGTGTGGCAGCAGAATAATAACCCCCCCACCCTCAATACACCAGCTTATTACCAACTCCCCCACTCCCTACAAACCCTCCCCAAGATACACATCCCAACATACCAACTCATCAACGTAGTCTTTCTGCGCGCTGATACCCAGAAGCCGAAAACTACCCCGCCACGACAACCACATAGATTCCCTCATCGAGTGTCCTCTCTCAAAAAGAAAAGACAAACCTCGATACACCTTACCCATCAACAGTACCACAAATAGAAAATATTCATAAGAGACAGATACTATTCCTATTCTAACAACATCCGTCTCCTACGAATTGGTCATATACATCTATCTCTTATTTCACCTCAAAATACATGTCAATCCACAAATCGCACCCTCGACTTTCAATAACTAATTACACTCGACCCTGAAACCCACGCTGAACTTAGATAAATAACTCGTCACGGCTCTAACCGTAAACCACAATCGAGATCCTCTAAGAGACACACAGTCTCACTACCTCCGAAGCTAAATGGCCGCCACAACATAAAATGTACCCCCCTCCTCCACAAAACTAGACTAAACAAAACCGCCATCCAAACCCTCATCTTCCTTCTAATATAATTTGTACCCCCCAAACCGGCACTAAACTAGACTCTACTTCCCTGTCAGATGCATAGCCGTCTGGCCCGCTATAGTCTCAGTACCCCCCCACCAAGACACGCCCCTCGTCACATATATAAAATACTTAAATAGATGTCTGTTAGGCAGCACTACTGAGCCGGTGGTTACTCTCTATGTTCCCTATGCACCTTCTCAATTAAAACTCACACGAGACACATACCAAATCGCTAAACATCTGTTGAAGAATATATATGACCAACCACTCTACACCAAACCTACATTCCACACAGAACACTCCTAGCCCTACACCTAACTCCTATCAAGCATCATCAATACCTAGAAACCCCCCACCCAAAACCGACTAACATAATCCTCCACCGCAACCGCACCATCTCACTCCGCTCGATCCCAGGGTGCGGTTTCGGCCCTTACCTAAAATTGTTGTCCCTCCTCTCACTACCTTGCCTCTCCAACTCCACAACCCTACAGTGTTAGAGAGTATAAATAAAAATGTGTAAGCTCAATTCAAAATCCTACGCATACATTAGCCCCGCGTTTCGCCCAGATAAACCTTCCGTCACTCCTCATATCATACCGAGCACCCGATCACTGCATCGAACATGTATCCACTCTCGCTTCCAAATAGCACTGAAAAAGAGAAGACCTCGCCGACTGCGCTTCCCACCTCTAAGCTCATCCGTGCCGCCACCTCGCAACGTTAAACATCCACACCTCCTGCGAGTCACAACTGAACCTACCAAAAACCGCGCGTGCACAAACGTCCCACCCACCATCGCTCTCGCACATACGAGCACATCATATCCGTCTGCGCTCAATTCCCTCAAAACCGAAATGCAATCCAGGACCCCCTCCCCACCAACCACATGAGGCCTCCCAGACAGATAAATCCCACCTCATTTCCATACTAAAAAATCCAGGTCTCCTCCAAAAACCAAAAATGTCCAACACCACACCACTAAGCCCAACAACTCCCCCAATGCTAGTGCCCACCTCGGTCACTTCCTAACAAGAAACCGTATAAGCATATACACATACAACCTCGTAATTAACAGCTCCAAAATTAGAAAATAATCCTTTAACACTACATCCCTTATCCCCTCCAACCTCTTCTTATACATACACACACACAGATATTTATATATATATAAAACTATCTACCGCACACAGTGCTGTTGGGGATCACACTCTCAACATACATCCTGCCAACCAACCAATCTACAAAAAAACAGCCAACAATCATGACTTCATGTCTTACTTCCTCCAAGCTCAGTTTGTGCCGCTCTCTCCTCGCTCATCTCACCTGACTCCTTCCCTCCAGCTACACCCCACACAATCTCTAGCCCCATACAGCTACAAACTCCTTGTTACTCCATCACCCTACCTCGCCACCACAACATCTATCTCTCATTAATGTGATTGCCAAAATAGTCCGCATCCTATTATCACCACTATTCTATTTCCACCACTATCACACCCAAAACCCCTCTCGCAACGCCGCGCTCTATAAACACACCTCCTGGCGCGATCCATTTCGCAACGAAAAAAACCGCAGATCCCCTCTTCACGCCTCGATCCATCTTCTCCAGTCCTCATCTCCTCCAGTACCATATATAATAAATTTCTAAAAATCAAAAACCAAAGCCCAAACGTATACCCCCAAGCTCAGAATATCATCCAAAAAATCATCATTAGCCACCAGCCTCACGCTCCCAAAACAATCCATACTACATGTACCATACTTTCATCAATGCATCAAAAGCACCCCGCTCTCGGAAAAAAAATGCATCTAATTAACAAAAACAACCTCCCTCATACACCCATAATATCAAAATACTAATCCATACTCATAGATAAATACCACACAACCAGCCACACATCCATATTACTACCTCGCACCTCATACTTATCTATCATAATATTCCCGTCAAATGATTCAATATACATACCTTATACTCTGCTGATTCTCTCGGGTACTCTCAACTCTCCCAAGCACATCCCTCCATCTCTCTAACATATAGATAACTATACTACATTCTTCCATCATCATTACTCAATTATGCTCACACCAGCATGACCCCACCCAGCCACCGATAATTCCAAAATCCTCTACCTCTTATACAATCCCCCCACTTATAATTTTCTAACATCCAGACGCTTTGCCGTGATCTTCTTATTCTCTCTTTTTATCTCATCCAACCCAGCCGACACAAACTCCAAAATCACCCTCGTGTCACACATCTCCCACACGTACGACCACCACACCCCCTACACGCCAACCACCAATCCAAAACATAACCTCAAAACATAAATGAACTAGTTGAGAAGGAAGTTCCGCACACCTGGATGCCACCATGAAACTCGCCTCATGCCTATATATACACTACATATATCTCCACAGATATATAATCACCATCATATTCCAAATTGCATGCGCAAATTTAATCCGACTACCGTAACAAGCTACTCCCGCCCATTCATCACATCATAGAGAGATATTGATTCAGATCACATCAACCTGCATCCTTCCCTCCATCGTCAGATATACATCACACACGCCCAGTTGAGTCTTCCCCAAAGACGCGTTCGATTTACGCGCTCCCCCAACCCCACACCACAACGCCCATTTCACTACCACGTCAGTACACGAGTAATATCTATATTCCCCTTCACCCTAATTCTCCATACCATAACCTACAACTAATTAGACAGTACAGCACAAACCCACAACGACCAACTGATCGCCCCTCCCTGCCAAATTTTAAATAACATCCACCAAAACAAGTGTTCATCCACAACATTGACATATCCCTACTTCACCCCAATATTACATAAAGCCTTACAGCAAACCGACAACCCGCAACCAACACCATAAGTTCGCATAAAGTGTGACATAGCCACTCTCTCTAAAAACATCCCATTCTTAATCTCAGCCAAAAGCGAAATACGCATCTCAATAGTACTCTGCTGATCTCTATCGAATTCACTAGTAAATCGACACGTCAACCTCTTGTGTATCCCCAAATACACTACATCTCGTACAGACTCCTCATTCGCAAAAAACCACCATCAAGACACCCTCAATATACCCTCCAGAGTAACCAAGACACAACCCTACAAAACACCAACACAACCCCCCACCCCCCCAAAAAACCAACGTTTTTTCTATTGGCAAAATGAAGAAGAGAGATCAACATATAGAATACCCCCAATTCGACCACTTAGCTATTATTCCCTCATTCCTACTTACGCTCCTCAATTATGCACCCTAACACCTTCCGCTACCAGATTTTAGAAATCGACGCACAACACCTACGCTGTACTCAAGCACTCGCTCCTCTCAGTCATCTCCCAGAATTGACAAGATTCGCCTAATAATTCTCACAAGACTAACTCGCCCCCCTACGTCTAGTACAAACCATTCTCACACTTACACCATCCACCCATGTCATTCATATCAGACACCCACAATTATCTCGCCTACGACCCCACCATCATGAGCAGCGCCCCGGACACCAAAACCTTTAGAAGAACAACCAAGAAACGATAGACAACCCCTACCAAATCAAACACCATACAACCCTTTAGAGGTCCTAGCAAATAAACCCCAAACCCAAGAATTGGAAACGCTCGGACAAACTTCCTCCACCAATTTTCCCTAAATTCGCTCAGAACCTAGATTCGCAAAGATAACTAAAGCACGAAGCCACACAATCAACCCCCACCACACCGAAATTAAACAACTTGGAAAACCTTTTTTCTCTCTCTCAAATTTGATAAATAAACATTTGAACAGCATCCCTACCCTCTTAATATAACCAGTACACATGTACCCACGACCAACAAACAAAAAAAAAAGCACTACCAGACCAATAAAGAAACCACCATTAAAGTTCGCACATGAACGTTTCGTCTCAGGCAGTCTACTTAAACGCAAGAACACATCAAAACAAAGGCGGACTCCAACATAAAAGCGATCAACAACTCTAAACCCACGGAGTTCAGCCACCTCCTCACCCTAACTCCCAGACGCTCCGAACCAGCTTTAACTGAGGCTTAATATGGGAATCTAACTTCGCTACCTCATGTTAACAATAGACGCGCAAGCAGACTCTCCCCCACATGCTCCCGCTTTTCTATAGCCATTCACCTACACTACTTCTTATGGCACCTCACACATTCTCGTGCTTCAGTTCTTCACACCCTTTGCCTCATCAAGGCAACAGCTCCTATCAAAAAGCCCCCCCTCCCACTGTTACACTTCCCCTTCAGAAGACCACCAATTCAAGTGACTACAAACACCACACCAACAGATCAACCTCCCCCCCCCACGCACATCCCCCACCAGTAATACCGTAACTGAGCGGCCAAGAAACTCTCAATAAACCAGCCCACCAAAACAAAATAACAAAACTCTCCTAAGCGCAACCCGGACAACACCTACCCTTCACCAACCGGCACAAAAACAACCCCACGAAAAACCCACCGCCAATCTACTCGGAACCAAGTCCATCACCTCCATGGCAGAAGGCCACCGCGCGCCGTACCACCCTGCCTCAACCACCATCTCCTAAGACAAAGACATACACTCCCCTCAAATTACTCTCCATCATCCTCCTAATATGACAACGCAATATCAGACTACACGTTACCAAACAGGCTCTAACCTCCTATCAACACCCTCCATCTTCTTGACCCCCTCAGTCCCTCGCCTCAGGCTCTGAAATCGGAGCCTCGTAATCAACACATAGACCTCAAATACACCAATCTACGCAAGGTCTCTGCCTTTCATAGGTCTCCTTATAGTTGGAAGTAGGTAAGTGGCAAATGCTGGCTGGATTCTAATTCAGCCTGGTACACACCTGTAAGCACAAAATTCCCCTAGCAATCCTCCGTGCGGTTCCTTCAATGACATAACTCTATCTTCAACCTCCCCTCACATGCTGAATCCACATACCCAAGGCGTCCTGTTGACTGACAGCCGACCTAAGCTTGTCCCACTCCTGCCTGGCATTCACATTTCAACCTTTAGCTTTCTCTCAATCTCAACACCTCTACCTCCTCGGGATCCCTTCCAACTCACTTCCACTGTCTCCTTTTTTTCAAACTCTACACCTCATCTCCTCAGCTTCTCATCCTTCAAGCCTCGCCCATCCACCCACACCCCTCTTTCTACACCCCACAACACTCCATCAACCCTCAAAATCCCTGGCAGCACCCTTCCCAGAAAAACTAGCACGAGCGCATTACACTATCCCAAACCTGTTCCCCTCCCCTCGCATAAAATCCGGCGCGACTAACTCAAGCCTCAGACCAAACCCTCAGAGACACCCCACCAAAAAACACCAAAATCAAGACCCGATGGAAGCAGTACTCCCCCTGGAGGGCAAGTCATCGAACGGCCCGCGCGAGTACCAGACGAAACGACCCCACCAAATAGACTGCACAGCAGACCCAGTCCCGGCCACACCATACGGAGAAAACCTTACCCCGGCAATGGCACCCTGACAGACTTGCCAATCGCAGAACCACATGCACTGTACGACCAGATCTACCGAACAAGCACCCCCAAACCCCCCCAAAAACCCAAAAACCCCCCACCCCACAACCCCCCCACCCCCCACCCCGCCCACCTCACATTCTATTTTTTTTTACAGTTTTAAAAGATTGCTTATCTTATACTCTATTAATCTCCTTTGTTTTATAGCACACCGCTCATTCTTTTTCTCTAACATGCCTTCACAAAGTTCTCATAACCTCTCCACTCAATTTTAAGCACTACACATAACCAAAGCTGAGATGTATAGTACCTGTAAGGAGCGAAACTCTCCGCACTTCATCTGGCTTTGAACCTCTCCATAAACTTCTTTTCAGGCAAACAACCAATTAAACCCTCTCCATCTACTACCGCTTCAAAAGTCTCACCTCGCCGATCGATATAGAGTACGCTAACAGGTGAACGCAAAAGCCCCCCCCCACAAAACCCCACAACCTATAATAACGTCTTAGCTAAAATTTAAGCACAAATTCACTTTATACTATCTGTCACATCCCGGTTTTAACTTAAATTCAGGTGTCTGAAAGATCAGACGATAAGTCATACTTAGCTTATATTGTTTTAATCTTAACTAAAGAGCGGATATTGCGAGTTTGAACGTTACGAATTGTTCTATTTTATAGTCACAACCTTTCTACCTTGTGGGTTTGGATTTCTTGTCAATGCTAATTTCATCTGTGTTAGTTACCTTCTAGTTCATCTGACTATTCTATGACTATTCTAAATTCCGATAATCCAAGACAAGCCTGAAAACAGAAGCATTTGAAAGAAGAAAAGGAAAGAGCTCAAGTAGGAGTGTTTTGAAAAATATTCTCTTGAAGATGTTGCAAAGTGTCTATTGAGACTTCATAGAAAGGACAAAAAAACCACCCCACAAACCAATACCAAAACACAATCTTGGATAAACATGAGGAAAGCAAAAGATCTTGCTCTAACTTCCTTCCATCAGCGCCCCCCCAGCCATCGCGAAAAGCCAAAACAAAATGTAATTGCATCAATTCAATATCTCCTTAATTTTTTTCATTCGACTCTCTTCTCGTCTCTTCATGTCTTCTATCCATTACAACCTTTTGCAGCTACTCTCTCCCTCCTCTAATTCACTCACTGCTTCCTCCACTCTCCTCCTCCTCTATCTATCCTTATCCATCACCGGGTTCTCTCGGACCCCATCTCATCTCTTCTCTCTCTCTATCTCTCTCTCTCTCTCTCTCTCTCTCTCTCTCTCTTCTCTCTTCTCTCCTTCTCTCTCTCTCTCTTCTACTCTACTCTCCTTCTCCCTCTCTCTCTCCCTCTCCTCCTCTCTCACTCTCTCTCGCTCTACCGCTCTCTCTCTCCTCCTCCCTCTCTCTCTTCTTCTCCTCCCTCCTCTCAGTCCACCCCACAATGCATCTAACAAAGCACTCCTCTCCCCTCTCTTCTCCTCTCTCTCCCTCTCAACTCTCCCCTCCTCTCTCTCTCTCTCTCTCTCTCTCTCTCTCTCTCTCTCTCTCTCTCTCTCTCTCTAATTACCTTCGTTCTTGCACTATTAAACCTCTTCTTTACTCTCTCTCTCTCTCTCTCTCTCTCTCTCTCTCTCTCTCCTCTCTCTCCTCCTCTCCCCACCTGCAAAATTCCGTGTACATACATACTCCACTCATCTCCTCTCTCTCTTTCTCTTTTTTTTATCTCTTATCTCTATTCGCTTACACTGTTCTGCACCCTATGCCTATAAATAATTCACTATTCATTCTTTAAAACCAAAAAAAAAAAACCTGTTTTCATTATGGATTTCATTCTAGATAATTTTTATATTTTTAATAATCTCGTAAGCGTTACAATCAATTTTTTACTACTACCTCGTTTTCTGAAGTCCACTCTAGCAAATCATGCAACTAAACGAATAACTTATCGACAGAACACAAAGACTAGGAACTCCTAGCCCGCGACAAAGAAAGAACCCCAGAACTCACCCAGGCAGGCGATTAAGAAAAGACGAGCACAAGGGCCACAACATCAGAGTATGTCTCCGCTTTATGAATACCGCATGCTTCCTCGTACTGAACCTCGCGAAGCTTCAGCCCATAATACAGTAGACTCGCGCACAGCCCCCCCCGTCGCGCGCTCGAGTATTATATTTAATTACATTATGTATTGACAAGCATAAGTAAGTAAGTAAAGGAAAAAACATAAAATATTTTCTCCTTTTCTTATATATTTTACACGCCAAGTTCACCACCCTCTCCTAGTTCGCGCTCGCTTAGGCAACCCATACCTCCCTCTCTCGCGCCGCGCGCCGAATCCCACCTCGCCCCACCTCCCTTAGATCACTTTTTGCATTATAGGGAGGCACCAGATGGGTGGTTTTTATAGTGTTGGCGCCAGAGAAAGAATGGAACTTGAAAGGGAACGAGAATTTCGGGAGCGCGACCTCTCTGATAGATTTAAAGAAGAAATGTTTAAACAGCGTTCTTCACTTGAAGCCCCACCCCCTCCTTATGCCGTTGGCATACCCCCTCATCTTCTGAGTGCAGCTGGAAGGTATCCGACCATTCCACACACATCCATTCCAACAGGCTTACCACCACCGTCATTCTATACTTCTTCTCCAGCTTCTACAGCCACTCTTCTAGCAGTGGAAAGAGACAGATATGAAAGATTAGGTTAGAAATTTAAACTATTTAATTGTTTTAATAATAAAAAACTGATAAAAAAGAATTAATCGAAACTTTACGTTTTTGTTTTATTACAGCTGCAGCAACAGCTTTAGCTGCCAGTTACCCTCGACCAACTTTATTAAGACCTGGGGAACCCCATCCTCATTTACCTCCTGGTTACAGTCCGCATGCTCATGCTGCTGCTCTTTTGGGAAGACCATATGAAGAACAACTGGCTCATGTATGTAACTTTTTTTTAAAATGTAGTAACAATTTTCTTATCTATATGCTCTTTAACAGTGGCTTGAAAGTAGTTAACAGTATTTTAATAAGGCGCATCTGGAGTCATTTCACCTTCCCCAATTTTCATTACTTGATGATAAAGCTAATTTCCACACACAAATATATATATATACTCGAAATCAAAACCTATAACCCTCATCGAACATTACTACGCTCTAATAAGTAAATATTATATATACCCTAAGAAACCAAACCGTACGATCACTCATATACCAAGTATACCTCTATATATACCTCCATCGCTCATCCTACCTCCCAACCCTATCAGATATAAAACTATATAATTACTAATATTTCATTATGATTTATCAATATAGATATAATATACCCCTATATAATATAATAATAATATATACTAATTCCGCTCGCACTGTCAGTCCACGTGCTATAACTGGGGCCCCAACAAAGCAGCCCTTCACGTGCTGACAGAGCTATGCCAGATAACACGCAAAGCACGTCAGCAAAGCAACATGAACGCAAGTCGAGAAGCCAACCGCACCCCCCAAGCCTCTTACTGCCCCTATTATACCTTGTTTAAGGTAGGCGCACACTGCCGTTCGCCAGTCAGAGAATCCCCCTTAAGCAAGCTTCAGCCAGGAGCCTGCCCACGACAGGAAGACCCAACACATAATGCACATATCAGTTCAACTACCCGTAGGGTTTCACCTCCCCACTTGGGCTCAGGTGAAACCGCGCTGCCACAAACTCTATACAACCCCACTCACAATACACCTCACCAGATAATCTGCACTTCCCCCAATTACTGGCCACCTCTTTCCCTCTTGCACTTATTAGACCAAAAAAACCTTCTCCCATACTTCTCCTCACATCCAACGGCGAATCTTCTATTTACGACTCAACTCACAACCCTTTTTTCTCTCGGATCCGGGTCCTCTCCCGCCCCAGGTCGATTCACAATACAGGCACTTCAACCCACCGGTCTCACATCCGCACCAAAAAAACCGAACTATCATCCATCCCCTTCCACATTTCAAACTCGATCATTTTCTACATCAATCCTAATCCCTTAATTCTCACCACCTCTGATTACACCCTCATTCAGCTTACAACGTTATTAACTCCTCTCTTCCAACAAACTAGACAAATCGCCCCTAAGATTCTCTCAAAATCTGAAATCCACTTGCTCCTTGCTAGATCCAATGAATAACATCTCCCCCGCAAACTCTTCACCAGACCATCGAGTCTCTCCACTACTAATGCAAAATTAACGCTGGTAACACACATCACACTACACTCGCATAGACACACATAGCGCACTCAAGACTTAGTTCTTTATATTCATAAAGATTAAACTATGTACCAGCCACCTTCCTTGCACATTCAGAAAACTTTCACTAGCTCCCATTCTCGCACTCATTCCGTCCCTTATCATTCCAACATATATCAAATATTTTAAACTCAGACACTTTCCAGCTTGCTCACCATCTAACATAACTTCACACCAGGGACTGTCTTCACTCTCCACTCTCACCTCTATACTCTCTACTCTCTCCGTTTTCTTTCAAACGTCTCCACCACACGCATACCAAAAACTCCAATAACTCATACCATTCCCACTCCTCCCACACTCCTCCAATTACAGATTCGCACAATCAAAAACACCCTAATCATCGGCCAATATTAATACTGATGAGGGCCACTCCCCACTCTCCTTCACAAAATCCTCCTCTCTCACTCTCGCTACACACCTTTCCCAAACCTGCCGACCCCGCCACCCTCCTAATTCTCCTCTCTCCATAACCACCCATGCTATATACAAGCTTGAGATACATCGGACGCACCTACACCTCTGCCCATCACTCCGTCCATAATACTCCATCCAATCACTTTTCCTGAACATCTTATTCTCTACCACACAGACCTTCCACTATCGTCCTACATCTATGAATTCCAGCTCTACGACAACTCCCTCGCCACATGACACGTTCCCAGTAAAATTAATTCCCTATAATCATGGCCCTGCTTCGCAAATCATAACAACTCAATCAACTATATAATTACTCTTCCAGATTTTCATTCCAATCATATTAGTATTCATGCTCATTATTTGAATCCACACATCCTCTCCATATCTACCATGTACCATTTTCCTTCCAGGCTAACAGGAACCCCAGAAAAGGCAACCATCAGCTCACTCGACGCACTCTTTTCTTCCAAAATATTCACCTACTATTATTAACATTACAAGCACTTCATCAAAAACTAATATCCCCCTATAGTTCCTTACAGCTTCCTTCTCCCCTTACTTTACTATTACTAGACTCGTCCTCACTTACCTACGCAAACTACGACCCCCCTCCATAAACGCCTTGATTACACATAACTTTCAAAGTCCATACAATCACCATTCTCAGCCTCCATTTTCTTTGATAATTTCAACAGTAATTCAATCTATGCCCTGGCACTAGAAAGAATTCCCCCCCTTCCTATACAAAACTATTCTCACTTCTACCCCCATTACTCCTCCGCCAAAGACTTTAACTACCTGACCTCATCCCCAACCAATCCTGAATTTCCTTCTGCCATCAAAAACCCACACACATTCCCCATCACTTCTTTCACTTCACGATATCAATTGATATTGCAGATTTAGAAGTGTTCTCTCCCCACACTTTCCTCACCATTCCATTTCATCAGTCATTCAAACAAAAACCAGTACGACTCCTAATTCAATCTAACAACTGCCCAACGATTTTACCCCACTTCTCTCTTAAAACCTTTACAGCATAAAATTTCTTATCCAAATACGCATCTTCCCCTCACTTTCCTATGCTCAAAGCTCATCCACCCATCTCATCCTCCTTTCAAACTGATTCATTTACCCTTTTTCCCTCCCGCGTATTGCCAAAACTGCTCTTTCAGTTCTCTCCTTTATTCCCTTCTTACCCATATATCTATAAACCTCCTTGGCCATCGGAAAGTTGAATACGCGCGCATGTAATTCACATCTCATGGCGCTGCCAAATGCCACAGGACTACGTCTTTGGGTTGCGATAGGTCCTCTGCCATTATTCTCGTTATTTTGTTACCTTGTTGTTTAATGACTATACCAGGGCCCGACAACCCCTGCCAGAATATAATGCTGACGCACGATTACAAGGGTATTGATTTCAGACTCGCAAGTACTGCTTTCAGACATCGGACCCTAATCTTATCAGGGAGTTGGCATGTAACTCGCAGAAATTGACAAATAGTACAAATGAGGATACAACAAGTAATTACAGGGAAAGTTGTTGTTCAAGGTTCGGTCGCCACGAAAAGCTGAATGACCTCCTCATTAAGATGGTTTTGGATATCCTGAACAAGGACAAGGATCGCCTAATGATAGAATCGTATGGATTACAGCTGATTATCTACGAAGAGATGAGTGTCTTGGTGATCGCACCCGCACATAGGGAGAACACCTACAACTCCAACGAAGATAGAAGATAGAGTCAGTAATGGAAATGTCTAGAGGAAGGAAAACCACGCGCAAACTGTTCAAAACCCTAGACGCTCCGGCAAAATGAGCAGACGGCGATCTGCTCTCAAGGACGACAAGATTATGGTTGTGACCTACCTACATTGATTGAGATTACTACAGTGGGTCCGGTACGAACCATGCCCCCCGCGCGGCCCCCCTGTTTTTATTAAGCCCTATGGCTTTTTTTTTTTTTTTTTTTTTTTGCGGCGAACGGCTCGACTCGAACTGCAAATGTCTGGGTTGAAGGTGTGGGAGGGGGCTTTCCTTTCGAACTTGGCTTATGTCGTAGCACCTTACTTAACACAACTCCCATAACTTTTCCTTCCAATCTAGGAGCGCGCCCTTGCAAAAGGGCAGCTATCAAGACCCAAAGAAAGAAATACTCTCTATAAAATTCTCCCATCTAATCAATATTGTGCCAAACCGAACTTCCATTCCATGAATTTTGGGGGTTCATTGCCTACCGCAGTAGTGTCTTTCAGTTGAGGGAAATTGAATTATATGTATTTTTTTTAACCAAGGAGAAGCGCGCATATTATCTAGGCTTTATAGCAAGCCCTGCTTTCGGCTCAACTCAATTTGGAAATTTTAGCCACCGTGGAAATGGTTTCGAATCAGATGGGTGGACCTATTCTAGAAGGATGAGAGAGAAAAGATATATTTTTGTTTATGTTATAATTGCTTATTCTGTTGCTTGTGGTTGGATATGGTTGTTATTGATGGTATGTTGTATGAGATTAGTGTAATTCCACTATGCAGTAAATTGTAATTAATATTAACAGGAAATCTGCTACCTGACGCAATTTTTTGGTTACGTTCAAGGGCCCAAGAAGACCCAACCTCTTAGAGGCGTATCTAGAAAGAGAAATATAGAAGTAACGTGATCCAATTTAGAAGTAATGTGGTCCACTTATGATCAAGCGAAAATGAAACACCAAAAATATTAAATCCAGACAAAAATTTGAGTTTTGTGGTTTTGAAAGATGATGATGTAGTTTTGTGGAAGATTATGTCGAGTAGTAAGATGAAGGAATTGAAAACTGCCATGATCTCAACGCCCTAATTAGAAATTGGAGAAAAGTCAAAGGTTAGTTTCCTCCTTGGTCGCCCAACTAGCGTCAACCACTTACTGTTGGGTGAAACATCTTTCAAAATTTAATGAGTAATGAGGGATTAAGTCATCTACGTGGGTAGTGGATAGTGTGAAGGAGGTAATAAAAAATTTTAATTAATAAAAGGAGAGGAAGTATCTCTGGGGCATCTGAAAGAAGAACCCACAGAAGGTCCAGCCCACCACCGGTATTTAGACGATATAAAGGCATCCGATGAACAGGTGACACTTTCGTAAGCTAGCTGCATACGAAGAAACAGCACCCGGATAGAGACCTACAGAACGAGCCACATGCATTAGATTATACTGAAGGAAATGCGAAGTTTGACGGGATTTGACCGACTACTCAAAATATTCACCCAGGTAACCTTTCACTCTTAAGGATACCGGTTCTAAAACTAGAAAAGCATTAGACGGAGGTAAATGATAGGCATGCTCGTTTTGAACGTTGGAAGCGCGCTCTCTCTTTACGACAACAGAAACCTGACATGAGACATAAGCATCGCCCGCTTTATCCCACATCGTCAGGAAGGTTCTATGACAGGACCGAGGAATCAGAGAGATTAAAACCACCCCGAAATTCTCTATAACCCCAGATCAAAATATTTCCGCGATCAAGGTCGACAACACGCCAGCAGATTAGACGGAGAAGAAATAGTGTACCAAGGCAAGATGGAGAGCCAAGAGTTTTTTGAGAAGCATCGGAGTACTACTTCACTATCAGAGAAACCAACTCTTCTTCAGTCTCAACTACGCGAGAGAAGATGGAAATAAACAGGTTTTTAAGAAAGGCAGCGCGCAGAGCAAGGAAGGCCCGGCGAATTAAGAAAACAGAACGCCCAAAATAACTCGCGAACCGCTCAGAGTCTAAGCTCTCTACACGCCGCCCAGACGAGACGAAACGACCTAAACACAACACAAAGCACAGCAATTGTTTGAGAGCAAACGTAAGGAAGAAACCATCTATTCAGCCAGCGAAGACCGGAAGAACGCACAGGTTTCATAGAATGGTATAACTTTTTGACAAAAATGCTGGAAAGGTATCAGAGCGAAGAGAAACCAAAAAGATTATTTTCATATTACCCTTTCTATATGGACATGAAATCCTTTCTAGTCTAGGGAAATTAGATTTTGCACTTATATTCCGCGGATGAAAAATCAGAACCGTTGCGTGAGTTTCTAGGAGTTTAAAGGGAGGGCGCGACTCTATGTACAGTCGGCGGATTGCCGCGCAATGCTCCGCAAAGTAAGCTCCAACATCTCACCCCCCTAATATATATCAGTATGGTTAACCACTCACTAACCCTCTAAACATCATACGTCAGTCCTCATCACGAACCAACCAGCGATACTACCTAGCCTCAGAAATTGGTGAGCGATCCCTGTGAGCAAGCCCGTCGCACACAGGGTAGCACGAGAGCAAAAGCAAGGTTTAGTACGAGGATTACGCATCTAAGTTTTTATTAAGAGAGGCAATCGCTAGCCCATACTTCGATATGTCATATAGCCCCGCGAGCGAAAATCACCTCTGCTCATACGCCAAGACACAACCACACCGAACTGAACCCCTCCTCACCGCACGTAGCCAGTAGCCACCTTCCATGCCGCGACATCAGAACCGGCCGGTACGGAAACCAGAAAAAGACTCCCGACCGTCTACGCAGCAAACAAAAAATGTTTCCTCCGCCTCGCTCGCGTGGGAGTCACTCACTTACGGGAGACCTAAGACACATACAACGGCAGGACTATGCGCCGGTATAAGTTGATCCGAAGGAAACCAGGAGGAGCAGCGCAGTTAGACGCTCAAGGAGCAAGGATGGAACGCTCTCGAAAGGCTCCTATAATGTTGAGCTCAATCACTCCAGGATTGCAGGAAGAATAAGACGCTCAAGCGAGGCGAGCTGCATCGACCTGCCTCCCAGGTCGCTTCTCCGGCGAATAGATTAAATGATAGAGAACGAGCAAGATTCCACCCATTACGCTCGTCTCCTAATATCGAGAATTACAGAAAGCAACACCACCCATTCGCGCCTCCTCTGCCGCGATAGAATCGTTGAACGAAGAGCTCCGCGAAAATGAGAAGACGACGTGCTCTATTTTGGAGTTTCTAGAGTACTTCGAAAATTTCGGACTAGCATATTGGACGTTATAAGGGAACCTCGTATAAAATCTTTACATTTAATCTATTTGCCTGTCGTTCTTCTACTTATTTATCCGATTTTTAAAGCACACTGAGAAATTCTCTACTACAACTGCACACTAAATCATACTAAATGAAAATAATTTCTGGCGTTACACGGCACCCCTGCAGCCAACGCGATACACTACTCAGCGCACAGTTGAACTTCTCGAACCGCAGAATCGATGCTGGTCACTTGATGCACTTCCCTACATTATTTAAGGCCCTCAGCCATCATAAATCAGGACTCTTTCATTTATGAATAATCTGCAGGCAAAGATAAGATTGGTTGGAAAAAAAGTAAAAAAAAAAAAGGTAGGATTTGAAATTCGGCCTCCACCTTTTTTATATTATTATTATTATTATTCTATTATTATTTATTATTATTATTTTTATTTATTATTTATTTTATTTTTGATTTATTATTATTATTATTATATTATTAGGCTAATTTAAGATTTCGCTTAATGAATGGAGAAATAGATTCTACTTACTATTTATTTTTAATGTATATTGTTTATTTTTGTTCTGTTCTTTATATTTTACTTATGTTGCCATTTTTATCAGTAGTATTTTATTATATTTATTTTAATTTTTATTATTATTATTATTATATTATGTCATTATTATTTGGGGACCTATTTCATAGAGAGATTTCATTCCGAAGAAAAACTATTAAATATTAAACCGCTCTTAGTTTCATTATTAAGTTCTTGTAGTCAGCAACAATTACATGTTGATCAATTTAACACTGCTCAGCGTAATCCAACAAGTACTAATAACATAGATAGCATAATCAATAATCTAAATCTAAGTCATTACTCGAATCGAACAATTCACTCAGAATCGGTCCTCCTGCCACGGCCTGGCCCAATACAAAATCAAACTATCATTACAACTTATTCTGGTCTATGCATGCATTAGAGACAGGAATTAACCGTCCTAAGCCTAATCTTGGACTCAACGTAAGAATTTCTACTTTCCTTAAAATTTCTTCTCATACCACATACATCTCTCATCTATCTCACTCATCTATTACTTCTCTATTATTATATTCTATTATTCTTCTATACTTATTAATAATTACTTTTCTTCTCTAGTCAATCCATATTCATATCAATTCTCTACTTAACATTATTGAGATATACTCTGCGCATTAATATACAACTGTCAGTCTATTATTATTATTCATATAATTCATAGATCTATACTATCTGATATTAAGTTCTATTAAATATTGCATTAAAGGTATCTCTTTCAATTATATTTAGATAAAAAGCTAATATTATATATTTTTAATGTTGTAGATTATTATCATAAAATATACCTAAAAATATCGTCAAAATTATGTATACTAACAAAACTCTATCAACTATATATATATATATAACAGTAACAAACTTATGACAATACACTATACGCTCCACCATTAGTCATCTGTTGCTAATATATATACTATATAACCCCCTACCCGGAAATCACAATACTAAAAAACACAAATATAAATAATATACCTACTATATCCTTATATATATATATGTACTATATATATATATACTATAACCTACTCTCTACTATATGATAAAAATAATTAGATGGCCCGTGTCTAAGATAGGCTGCGAAAAACACATATCCCCATACATGTTATCACATATCAACACACTTATGTGCCGAAAATCTTTAAAGATCTAATAATATCAATATATGTCGCAACGACATTCGAAAATATCGTAAACCATAATTGCTCTCTTGCAAGCAGCAAACACCCGGGGAGATAGCTCTTGAAGGCATTATTTTTTTTAGCGTGAAAAAAAAGGTATCCTAGACGACCTCTAATTCCACATAAATATACAGATTTTCAAATTAGCTTCACAGTTGCTTACGGCTCTTCTCGGCTTTTCTGCATTACGGTAGACATTTACTTTCATCTCTACAATACAGCATATTCTATAATTGATGAATCTCCGCACAACTCTCGAAAGAGTAGATTTCTCACCGCCCCACACCACAGATTTTTTAATTAACTCACTAGTGACCGCAAGCAGCTCGCACACTTCAAGGAATATTACCTCTCTGCAAAAATTGTACGAATACTCAGCACAAACATGTAATAAGTTTACAACATCTCTATTGTTTTGAGTTCTGGCACTATACTTATAAATATCTACTCCCTCTCACTCTCATGCCTTAACCTTCGCTTCGCCTCGGACGCGCTCAGATTCAAAACGCCAAAATTGCTTGGCAGGAATCGCTGACTTTGAATCTGCCAGGTTTTTCTTTTTCTTTGTACTTCAGAGGATTGTTCAATAGTTTATTTCCATTTAGTAACCAAATTCGAGAAGAATTAAATTTTTGCCATAAATGACGGTATCGTGATCTGCTAGCTTTAAGAGAAATTATGTCTCGTAATTTTGAAGTATGTTATATATATTATATAGTATAAATGGTAATAATATATATTTAGTGTAGATTACATGACTATTAACTTTATTTGTTTCATGATATATTATATAACAGATTTTCATATATTTAATATAATAATACATATATATATATATTATAAAATATATTATATATATTATATATTATATATAATAATAGATATATATTAATATATATGTATAATATATATATATATATTATATAATACAATTATATTATTATTATGTTATATATATATAATAAAGGAAATTTATTATTTTATATATTTATGATATATAAATGTTGAGTAGGCAGCACTTTAATTCTCAATTGGGAGACTTTTGTATGATTACTAGTCGGCTGGTCGTGACTTTGCTGATACTTGACTCCGCTTCTTATACAATCTAGTTATGCTTGTCAGTAATCAATCTCTCAACAGAAATAAGAGTGGCCCCTTGGTATTCGAATTGTGATGGGGATCTATCTATTGTAGTGTAAGTGATCGTTTAGGTCTGGTATAGGCAATTGGAATATCGCTGAGTTATTTCGTCCGTCTTCGGAGTTTCCCAACAAGCGAACCATCATTCCTCCATGCAAGTCTTGTTATGCAAATATTTATTATTTATAATATTTATTTATTATATAATAAATTTATACTTGCATAATTTTTTTTAGAGTAACAATAATCTCGAAATTATGAAATTATTAATTTTTTCTTTTTTTTTTTTAGGTATTTTTAATATTTGGAATGTTTAATTTTTCATCGGCAATTTTAAATAATTGTTTTTGTTATGTATTAGAAAATCTTAGTTCTTTCTACTTTTTGAATATTAATTATTATTAATAGATACCAATGGAATGACATAAAGGAACGTAAAGCAATGACAATGCAGGTATTAAAAGTGCAAAGAAAAAAAACTAAAAAAAAAATGTTTTCTGGCAGAGACGCGTGAATACCGTAGGCAAAGCGTTTGTCGGAGACCACACGCGAACCGGTATTAGAGACAGCTGAACAGAAAAAGTATAAGAGGAGTCGCCAAATTTAAGGCTATATTTTAAGCTGTAGGCACGGCTTTTAGGGTAAAAATACAAACGTCTATTTTTGACAGTATAATCCTTAGTTTCGCCGCTTATTACAATAGAAAGTATTTATAATATATATAGTAGAAATAGTTATTAATTGCACTTAATATCTCTATTCCTGTAAATAATTACATTCCATTCCAAATTAACTCTGAATATTTTTATTACTCTCAAAAAATTAATCGTCCAATTACAAAATATATCACAATATGATTTAGGCAGCAACACATCTATAAAGATAAAGAGATAAGGGAAATATACCCTGCCAATATTCGAGCTCATTATAAACCACATAGCAATACTACTTATTTATTACGCATTAGATACTAAATCTCGTATAGATGCATGATAAAGAGGTAGATACCATTGAAGTTATATTCACTACTTAAACATATGATGAAGATGTGATATTTTATATTTTATTTTCATTATTATAGATATATATACCCAATGCACAACAGTTTAATATGGATATAACTTACGTTTACCGGGAATTATAATTATTTTATTAAGGACTCTTTTTAGGGGTTGAGTGGTTGGCAACAGCGCCGGTGAATAATTCATCTGAATACAGAAAGAATGACGAAGACTATATAATTTAGAATCAAGAATTGTCAATCACTATTCTTAATTTAATACAATTCTATAGGCACTGAAATGTTAAGGCCTAACCTATTACAAAAGAAAAATATTATTCACATAATTTATAATAACAGATATCACAAAAACTTATGACAACCGCCGAAGAACAAACTCAGTAACCTAATGACTCAGTTTGGGCGTGAGATGGAGATTCATATTTGATTGACTCAGAATGAAATCACGGGAGTATTGTGACTTTATATATATATGAATAATATATTATATATATATATAATATATTATATATATATATATTATTATATATATATATATATACATAGTTTAATAATAATATATAATATCTTCTGTCTTACTTCTGTATATTTTCCCAAAGAATGGGCTAAGTATAGGTGCCATTGACGAGCATCGGCGAAAGAAAAGAAAGAGCTAAGACATTGCAATAAGTCATATGAAAAAGAAAGCCCAGCCTTACCGCGCCCTCTCTATGTACCTATTAATTAGTGAGAACTCATCGCGGTCAGAAAATCCACCAAGCTTCATGGACAGCGATGGACCCTCACTACGGTAGATCGTCAATGTAAGGGTTCATTCCCTTGGCCCAGGTCGGCCACAACCATACCCCCTCCACCAATCCCCCGCCATTCACTCCTGTTATACACCTTTCTATACATCGCCTCTACCAACTCACATTTCTCTCCTTCAAACATTCGTTACTGACTCACAATCCACTTTTTTCTGTCTCCCAGCCAGTCCCGGTTCCCAAACACACTCAACCACTATTACATCCGCCTTAACCAGTCCGACTATGTCTAAATTCATACCTTTTCCATCTATTGACCCAAACCATTTCGTGCGGAAACTCTTTCATTATTCTCTCATTACCCCTTTCTTCACAACCACAATATCTCTCTAATAAGTTCATGCCTCATTTTATCAATTCTCTCACACTTAACACACCCCCTAAGTTTGTCCATCTGAACACATGAACCTTTAGATCTAGTAGCGTGTCTTAGTTCCAAGACCACCTTCCTGCCTTCTACAACTTTCCTACTATCTACCTTCTCTGCTACGTTCCCGTTCCCTTTTCTGCCACCATTACCCTAAATATTGAAACTCAGACACTGTTCCAGCTGCTCACATCTAAATTAACTTCACACTGAGGATGATGTGTCTCTCATACTCACAATCCGATAACCTCTACTCTTATCCCGTTTACTTTCAAGCCCCTCCTTTTACACACTCTGCAAAATCTCTCTACCAAACCAATCCTCTCAAAGCTCTCTTCAGATTCGCGCCAGCACAGAACCAAATCATCCGCATATAATAGGTAGGGCACTCTCCACTCATCTCCATTTTCCACCATTCTAACACGATTTCCTGCCATCCCCACCTGGAATTCTTTCATAAACCCCATGCCATATACAAATTGAAAACCAATGATAGCGTAACACAACCCTGTTTACTCCGCTATAATCTAAAAACAATCACATTGACGACCCATTTATCTACACACGCTCACTAATTATCATACATACTTGATCCAATTCAGAAGCCTACACCAACACCATATATCACTAACACCTCCAATAAACCTTCCCAGTTTAACTCTATCATACGCCCTGTTAGCAAATTCCATTATTAAAACCCTAAATAACAATTAACAATCCTCTTCTTTCTCCCTCAGTTTTCCTCAAATCATTCTTTTCAATGTAAAGATTTCTGATCCACACATCCTCTACCACTCCTAAACGCAACTCTTATTGTTCTTCATCCAGATCAGCCTCCTCACCACCGTCGCACCTTTCAGTTTCGACCAAGAATGACCAGCATGATACCTTCCCTACACACTCAATAAACTTGATTCCCTTATAAGTTCTTACTAGTTCCTTTCTTGTTCTTCCTATCACCCTTTTATATAAGTTGGTACTATTCCATCTTCCTCTTATCCCGTTGTATACTATACCCTCTTACTAAACGTTTTTACACAAATATCTTTTTTCTAACTCCAACTCAATGCACCATCCACCTCCGTTCTTGATCATTTCACCAGTAATCATCTATACCTGCAGATTTACCATTCTTCAACTTTTCCTCTACCCATTTACCTCCACTTTACTAATAACCTCATCCCCAAAATACCTATTTCCTGTCTTGCACATCAAACCACACACACTTCACTTATTTCACCTCTTTCATTATATGTTATATTTGTGCGATTTCGTATAGTGTTCTTTTCCACACTTCTCTTCATCCATGCCTCTATTTTCAGACTACAAAGGCACCATCCCTATTCATTATTCAAAGCATATTCCCCTTATTCTCATTCTTAACCGTTCGCGCTCCTTCCAGAAGAGGCTTCCTATTCCCTTTTTAAGTCCCCATCATCCTCCTTCCCAACTGTTCATTTACCTCTGGTTTTCTCCTACGTATACACCTTAGTATTTCTTGTTCCTCCTTATATTTATTCCAAGCATCTTCTTTTTAAGTCTTCAGCATTTATTTTTAGTACATTTCAGTATCGCATTCTCTTCTTTTTTACCTTAGACCGCATATCAGCACCTTCATATCGATCACAGTAACATGTTTCTACTATCCTACATTTTTAGCGACATTCCACAAACTTGTCCTTTGCCTTGTACTAAACAGATTGCTTCTTCATTTGTTCTCCCGAGATGTTGATTCTCTTAGTATGCACGTGTTTCACATTCGATCCTTTGGATTATACTAGCGAGCGCTCTTACATTAACTCCTACTATTGGTCTTGCTCACTTAACTTCTAGCTCTTAATTTTACCTACTTCGCTTTGCGTATCACCTCCTCGTCCAGCCAAAGCCACCACGTGAAAAACTTAATATTTCACCATTAGAACAACATACATTATCGGTAATTCCCATTCCAAACCCCGTGTCTGATTAAACATCCAAGCACAGACTTCAACATCTTTCTTTCTTCGACCAACACGTTAATCTGAATCATACTTTTGCATTCGATACCATCTCTACCGTACACCAAACTTTCTAGGTGAGTACTTGATGTATTTACGTCTTTTGGTTACAAGAAAAGTACACTTAACACCATGACCTCGGCTCTTCACAGAAATGCAATCACCTTCCTTTGGCTTCCTACCATTCTCATTGTTCTCCCGCCCCCAAAAACCACCTCTGTAATACCGATCCCTATCTTTTTCTGATCACCTAAATCAAGAACCATTCAGGGCCCCGAGCGAAACCATCAATCTGAGAGCTCTCCTAGCGATCACCCCATCCAGAGCATCAGTCAGATTATCCCAAAAAAAATCGTACTCTCAACGTTTCCCTCAGATGGGACCATAGGTCACAACCACACATACCTTGACCTTTTCAAACTTAAATTGAACCATTTAGAGATTCTAGGTACTCACCACCACATCCGAAAGGTCTACCATAGCTTGGTGTACCACAGAGTCAACTCATCAAATTGCAAGCGTCCTGTGCTCTTCCTCTCTTCTCATTCATTTCCACACCAGCTACACACCACATTTCAGCACCACGCGACCACTCAATTCATCGTTCCTTTATCTTTGGTTTCAGTCACAGCGAGCAAAGCAAACCTTGGCCCTTGTCTGAAATACATCCTGTCACCTCCTCCCTTTTCCCTCACATTTAGTTCCTCTGACATTCCATACCCATAGCGATCGTCATACAATGTTTCGCCGAAAAGAGTAGAGGGCGTTGACGGCGGATACACGATCCCTCTCGACGATGCTGACTGCATTAGCTATTCTATCCTGGCAAAAATAGATCGGTAGTTAGGCAGCAACCACAACTATTACACCGTCCCTTCTCGTGGCGTCCTTACGTGATCATTCGCAGGACATACGATGTGTAGCAATTCTTTCTCCCCACACACAGGGATAGAGTAGTAGCGGATGTCTGTAATGCTTATCTAGAAGGGAGGGGTATGTGTACTTTAAGTATGGATATGAATGTTGGATAAAATGGTGGGCCAGAATATGTTGCGCGGAGAGGATAAGTGTGTGAGAAAATATGAAACGTAAAAGAGAAAAGACTTACTATGAAAAAATAGGAGCTAATTTTAACGCTTAAAGGAACCCTATATTCTCCCTCTATATACATAAAATCATAGGCTATATTTAAGCGCCCCATCCGCCAATATATATATATACATATATATTAGTAATTCAGATTGCTTTTTTCTTATAGTGTTTTAAAGTATTTTAGTAATATAGATATATAAGGGAATTATATATTAGCTGTCTTCATAATAAAAGCACATTATACATAGATTTAGATTACCTTCTATATTAGTATATTTATATATTATACAGTAATATATATGTAGTATAAGTATAAAATATAAGTACTAATCTATATGTTATATAGGTATATATTATATATAGAACTTTATATAATATGAGATAATAATAATAGGATATAACGAAGTATATACTAAGATATATATATATATATAGAGGTAAACTGCCAAAATGTGGAGTGAAATATTTTATAGATAAATCGAGAGTTTCAAGACATGCTTTAATTGATGATATGATAATAGAGGACCGGATAGTTCTTAGTGAATGAGTACTGGAAAGCCTACGATTCATATTATATTTGTTAATTTGTTCAGGTGTTACGGTTCTATAAAACATCTATTGATAAAAGATAAGCTATAATCAATGCATTTCTTATGAAAAGAATATTAACATCATTTGAAGAAATGTATAAAAAGATAAAATCTCTTTAAAGCGTCTGAGGGAGGAGGGATTTAAATGAAAGTGTAGAACTAAGTACTGATGTTTCCTAAGGTCACTTATATATAACTATATGTATATTATTTTTTATATATAATATAGATGATATTATATAGTATATATATTGATATATGTATTATGAGTATATATATATATAGTAATATATATATATTATAGGTATATATTCATACTAATAGTATAATATATTATATCAGGAGGTCGGCACCCCGTCATCTAGGGGGTAGATCGCTATGCGCACCTCCCGCACCTCAGAAAACGTAGTATTCCGCTAGCACTCGCTCCGTTCAACCTATTTCAGACTCACTCAAACTTGCGCTTATCGTCGCAGATCCGCACGTCTTGGATCCACTAAATAGATGTGCGACTTCACAAAAGGTTTTAATATTAAAACTAAATAGTATATATCCTTACGAAAAAATTTATTATATAAATTTTATTGAGAAGAGATTGGATGAGGTAATTATTTACAATATCTCAAATTTCCTCGTCCTCCTCCATATGTCTTCTTATAAGCGAACAACAGATCGATATTACCTTTCAAATAAGATTAGCTGTTCATATGATTTTAAAAGCAGTTAAGGCTGACCTCTTGCCCTCAAAATATCCCCACATACTAGATATTCGCTCTACAGCAGCATAGCTAGGTAGAAGGTGATTATATTTTATGAACAAGAACAAATCATATCATAGCATCCATCAAAAGGAAAGATGTCCTGTGGATGCTTGCAATACTGATGGCTTTTGGGTATTCATTGCTAATTTAATCTTAGGTTTTTTTTATATTGCCTACCTTATGAAATATTGTGACCACCCTGTCCACCCATAAGAAGGTCTATTCGTTCAAGACTTTAGATTAGAATCTTGTTCTCTCTCACTCGATCTCTCTATATCTCTTGACTGCCTATATTATCATCTCTGTATCGTTATTTATATTATATTTAAGTTTTTTATATTATTAATATAATATTAATTATTTATAGTTATTATAGATAGGTTTATGTTATTATTTGTTATATTTTGCTGGTATATTGTTGTGTATAATATATATTATATTATATTATATATATTATATTATTTATATATATATATATCATAATAGTATTATTATATTATGTTATTACTATATAATTAATATCAATATTCTGGTAAAACCCAAATTCGTTTTTATTATTATTAGATTTATTTTATCATAGATATATAATTTATATATTTATATATTATATATATATTTAATATTATATATATTATCATACCTATTTATTTATTATTTCTATTATATTTTTCTATATTTATATCTTATATATTAATTTGAGGGGTATAATTATGGTTTATAGGGTATAATATTTATTATTATTATTTGGAGATAATGGTATTAGTATTAGTAGTAGTTTTTGTATGATTATGATAATAGTTGTATTCAAGTTTGCGTTATTTTGATAAGTTCTAGTTTTGTTTATCACCATCTTCTATGGATATATATATATATATATATATAATATATATATTATATATATATTGAATATAATATATTATTATATTTTATTTATATATATATTATATTTTAAATTAATTTTTTATATATATATTTTATAATACTATATATATATAATTTATATAATGTATATTATATATATATATATATATATATTATATATTATGTTGTTACACAGAATTGGTTTAAAATAATTGGTCTGTAATAAAACGTATACATATGCTTATAAGTAATAATATAATTATATTTAAATATATTATTATCTATATATATCCCATGGTGAATCTTACTTTATTTAATGTTATATTTAATCAATTACCTGTGGTGTAAGGCCATTATCGTACAACTTAATCATATGTGCATATATAAATATATATATCAGTCTATAGGAGACTAAAAGGTAATACTAGATATTAGTTATAACACTTTATCTAAAAATAAAATAATTATTGCATTCTTTATTTCTTACAACCATATATATATCGCTAATATAGGTAAACACTATATCTTAATCCCCTGTTACTTTTGTGGTCAAAAGTGGTGCAACCAAAAGGACCGAAATAACTTTTTGATCTGACCAACAGATGGGCGAAGATGGCGTCTTACAAATTTACTAGACGTCTCCGCCAGCTTTACCTCCGCTGATGGCTGCTATGTCTAGCTGTGAATGTGCGGGTTGTCCCGTGTGCGGAGCGGACTAAGGCGGACTAAAAGGTGGCGGGAAAGGTTTCACCTTCTAAATGAGAGTGTAGATGTGGTTGGGGGTTTGGTGTATGTGGGGTGTATTATAATTTCAACTACAATAATATATAACTACAATACTCTATAAGATGTAGTAAAGTTATATGTAGAAGCCGTGTATGTCTAGATTGGATGTGAAGTGTAAGTTGACATCCTAGTTGTACATAATTTAGTTAATGTTGTAAATTGTTATTCTTAAGTAGTGATGTTATTGTTGTTACCTTACTCTACCAGTTGAGTATGATAATAATATTTATTAATACTTGTCTCTTAATTATCTAAATTAGTTTCCTAGTCACATACATTCAGTGTATATAGTACGGTGTAGTTGAATATAATGAGGGTTAAAATTCAAAAGTTTTCACTTCAATTAATAAGGAAATGGGAAAAAGTATAATATTGGAAATTATTTCAGCAATCCCCTACACTGAGGAATTTCTGTTCTCTTGCTTGAGAAATCTCAGTCGTGTTATGTGAGGAATTTCATATTTAGTTCGAGCAATTTAACCCCCTAATGCGAATGTTCTATTGTTATGTCTAATTATATATATGATATAGGTGTACTGGATATATAAGATAATATAAGATTAAGTATAGTAATGTTCATTATAGCTCAGGACTTATATTGTATTATCCTTGCTCAATTACGTATATATAGGTACATTATTTGAACTGGTAATATAGTCAAATATCATTTATATTATCCTTCACAATATATTAGTGTATGGTAACTATTCGTAATGATTCACTAGAGGCTTGATTTTATGCATTGTTAGTATATCAGGAAGGAGAGGAGTATTTTATGGTCTAAGCTAATAAGTAATGGACCCACTACTTGATCCCTAATTAAGGGTTAATTGATTTATTCAGACCATGAATCTGCTATGATTTATCCTTACTCATAGCTGAATGGCAATAAACCTATATAGCCTGAGCACTTCTCGTTTGACGGTAGTAAGCGTTGGGTAACGATAATATCCTCGATATTTTAGAGCCTTTAATGAGAGAATCATTATAGAGTATATTATTAAGGGCTAGTTAATTGAATATGTGGGTTTTATTCAGCTTCATTTTGAATTTGACTTAGACAAGCCGCCTTAATGCGCAAATACCAGATTTAAGCATATTAGTGTATAGAAAAATGGTAATTAGGTCAGTTTGGAGATCAGGTCTATAGTAGATTGAAGATAATAATGGAGGTGATATAAGTGAGGAGTAATCTTTTTATGATATTAATCATAAAGAGTCCTAGTTATCCCGCAGCATGTTGTTATTCTTCGTGGTTGTGGTCTGATAATTTTTAAACTTATCATAACCATTCACAAAATAAGAATACAGTTGTCATATGGACGGTAGTCTCAGGGGGTGATTTTTTTTCTTGAGATTTGTTACGTTACTTGTAGAAATATATAAACAAGAATGCAAACAGGGCAGGTGGGTAGCTATTTCGAGAACAGTGTGCGGAATGCGTGCG
>JABUQX010123672.1:0-20738 GCA_015478945.1 Trachelipus rathkii | reverse complement strand
TGTTTGTGTGTGTGTTAATATTTCTTTACACCTTTTAATCAAGAAAATAAGTAGTCCTTGGTACTTGCTATAGTACAAAACAAATTCTTTTTGTTTTTCTTGTGAGTTACAAAATTCAAAAGATATACAAGTGAACCCGGTGTTAATACGAATGCAATTTTTTATGTTTATAAGGGTAGTTCGACAGCATTTACTTTTGAGTGTGTTCCAGACCTTACCAGTGTTTTAGGACATGTAAAGTTGAGCATATCTGTTAAAGTCTGATTCAGAGAGATGCATAGATAAAATCGACTCGTGTCTAAAAGTGTCACACGAACCCTTCTCAATGATGTAGGGTATTGCGATTGATAGAGTTCAGAAGATGCAGTGTCCTCTATGAATATCGATAAATAAGGTGACGCAGCAATTCGATTGATAAAGACGAAAACTCTAGACTTTCAACCTTTGAGAGGAGACGTGTGAAGTGGGAATCACACGCAGATGCGTTGAGGTCAGACTCATTACAGGACGAACGACTACCCTATAAAGATCCTATTCAAACTGATTTTTAAGAAATTCTGAATGCGCCTATATTTTCAAGCAGGTAACCAGTAGTTATTAGGAGTGTGGAGATCGGCAGAAGCGATATATATATCGCGAATGGGCGTCCGATATCTTTAGTGTTTTTTTTTTTTTTTTAATATTTTTTTTATTATTTTTGTTTTTTCGCGGATTTCCCCCCCCCCCTCTTTAAGTGTGAGGCGTTCGGAGTTCACAATCGCGTTTTCGCGTTAACCGCTTATAGACCCTGTCGAGCCATTTGCCAACCCGCTCCGCACCGCGCCGCCACCACACTCACCACGTCGGAATCCGGTGTTTTTTCGCTGTTTCGCATCCTCGTTTTTCTAGTTACTCACTTTACTTCATTTGGTCCATTTTATTACCGATATTATATTTCAGTTTTATTTCACGTAGGATCATGACATGTACTTTAGATTTATCCACGAATGTTATTTCATATGACTTTCACAATACACGGTAGTTCTATCTATAGTGACAAGACTCGCTAGGTTAAATACAATGCCTTATCACTCGGTTGCATAATATCCATTAGCCTTAAATATATATATATGTATAATAATATATATTTATATATAGTTATTATATGATACTATATATGGTATATAATACTATATAATATATTAGTTATTCATTAATATCAATTATCGTATATCATATATTATATATATATAGTTATATATATTATTATTAGAAATATATTTAACTATATATATATATATATTAATATAATAATATATATATAAATTATAATATAGATCTTATACATGTAACTCTCGCTATGTATGTGTTTAGCGTTTCTAAGCATTATATAAATTGCTTTTACATTTCCTTAAGTAATAAGCATCTTAGGCATACACAAAGAGTAACATGTCCAGGTCACACCGGGACTATTTTGTTCTATTTTCCTCAAGAATTATAATTAGGATAAATAAACAAACTGTTTTTCTACAAAACAAAAATGTTCATTTCAAAACTAAATGTTTTTCAAGAAAACTTTATTAATGAAAAAATATTTCTTATAAATAAAAATTATAAAGTTGCAAGTTAAGAAATAAAATGGTACGACTCATATTATAAAAACGTTGGCATATTTGAAAATTACAAAAATGTATGTAATCCAAAGTGTCATTACAACGGCATATCATTATAAGAATAATATTTTCGCGACGGTTCGTAGTATATTATTATCTCGCGGTTCATCGTCTGTTCCGCACCGTTGGTCGCGCTTGGCGGGTGCTTCTTGCATTTTGCTCATCGTGCATCCTTACTATAAATCTAGTGAAATTAATATTATTATCTAGTGGAAATAAAAATTAATGCCTCAAATGAAGTATTCTCATATAATTATGATAAAGATTCACTGAAAAATAAACATTATTTAATTTTACCATAATCAGTAAACTTGTGCACCTCTTAACAGCTAAAACGACTATAATTTTAAAATGAGTTTGGGTCTAAAAGATAATAAAACACAACTGCTCAAATACAAGTTTAAGTAGCTAAGCTAAACCTTCCGCCGAAAGGCTTGGGTTAATAAAGTGTTTCTCCAATATCATTCCTTAAAACCAAAAAGGCTATGAAAATTATGTACAATTTACATGCTGGACATCTGAGAGCTAAGGATTACCCGGTCCATCACAAAAATGTAAAACATTTCCTGATCTCCCATTATGAAGTGTATTACTCTCTTATCCCAACAAGTTTCAAACTATATTTTATTAAATATATCATTGATTCTTGTCTTATACTGGATACTTTTGACCTGGTATTAGTATTAAATTACCGTCGACAAAAAGGGTTATCCTAAAATTGCCGTACATTTTAGGTCTTATACGTGTTATTGTCACCACTTTTACAGAAGGGTCAGTTTTGATATTTAGTTTTGACTTCTTGGGTAGTTAGGCCTAATTCGCCCCGTGTAGTCAAAAAGGGTTTATTCTTAAATTTAGCCTGAAGTAGTGTATTTCAATCATCAATTTACAGGAGAAGTCAGTTTTCGTTATCTTGTAAGCTGAGTGCGGTTTGTTTTGTGTTTTTCGTGTTGGATTGTCAATGTGAACAAGTATTTTATTAGATTAATAGGTAGAAAAATAGATCTTAAGTAGGATAATTAAATTTTATAATTATTTTAGTTGAATATGATGCGGAATAATTATAAATGTAAGTGATATTGTATTTAAATAAACCTAATATGGATTTAAAAAAACGATGTTATGCTAGATATAAGAAGCTTATTTTGGTATTTTTTTTTGACTTATACGTAGTGGTAAAGATTGATTTTAAAGCAGTTTAGTCAATTAGAACATAACGTGGCATTAGCTCCGGGGTAGAGGTTGGATGCTAGGGCTTCCTTACTTATTTTTATCTGATTTATTGTGCTTATTAAGTACGTAAATATATGCTTTTAATAAAATTTCATAAATTTTATAAACAAAAGATTACATAAATAATAATCAAGTTGCGCTCATATGATTATTTATTATAGATTTTAGAAAATTGGAATAATTTTATTACTTATGGAAAAGATAATATAAATTACGTTATTTAATAAAACATAAATTTTTTAATAAATTATACGTTATGTTTCTACAAAAGAACTTATTTAGATGTTTTAAAAACAGGGTTGGTTCTATGGCGATGAAGTTTGTGTGCTGGTGTGTGTAGATGTAGGTGTATGTCTATGTATGTGTATGTAGGTGTGTTGTGTGTGTGTAAGTGTGGTGTGTGTGTGTGCGTGTGTGTCTGGGTTATCCAATAGCATGAAGTAATAACCACTAAGTATAATAATAAAAATTATAATAAAAATTAAAATATTAATAATAAAAAATAAATAAAATCAATAAAAATAAATAAAAAATTAATAAAAATAATAATAAAAATAATAAAAAGTTTAAACAATAAAAAACATAATGTCAATAAATATATGAGTTAAAGCAGTAAAACATATGATTAAAGCAGTAAAAATATGAGTTAAAGCAGTTGTTAAAGCAGTAAACCATTGAGTTAAAGCAGCTAAAAGCAAGTAAAACAAAGCTACTAATCCCTTTTTGCTAATTTTGTAACACGCTCTATGATTTACTGATTTACTGCTTATAAGTGTAATGTAATGTTAATAAAATCATATGATTATAAGCATAACAACATATGAGATTAAACAGAAAGCAGTATAAACTATGTTAAAGCGTAAAGCAGTAAAACAAAAGCATACCTAATCCCTTCTTTGCTATGTAAGCACCTCTATGAGTTTACTGAACTCTGCTTTAAGTAATGTAATGTTATAAATATATAGTTAAAGCAGTTAACAACATATGAAGTTAACAGTTAAAGCCAGTTAAATAAAGCATACTAAACCCTCTGTTGTTGCTCTGTAACACCTCTATTGATTTACTGATTTACTGCTTCTAAATATGCTTCAATTAAGATCATATTGAGTTAAAGCAGTTAAAAACATATGAGTTAAAGCGTAAAAGCAGTAAAACAAAAGCATATAAAGCCCTTTGTTGCTAGGTAACACCTCTATTGATTAGCTGATTTATGCTTAAGTATGTAATGTTAAAAATATATGAGTTTAAAGCAGTAAACATATGAGTTAAAGCAGAAAAAGCAGCTAAAACAAAAGCATACTAATCCCTTTTTGCTATGTAGCACTTTACTAATTTACTGATTACTGCTTAAGTATGTAATGTTAATAAATATATGAGTTAAAGCAGTAATACATGAGAGTTAAAACAGTAAAGCAGTAACACAAAAGCATACTAATCCCTTTGTTGCTAGTCAACACCTTCTATTGATTTACTGATTTACTGTTTTCAAATCTGTAAAAGTATATGTTTTTAATAAAAATGTTTAAGTATGAAGTAAAATGAATGTCACTTGCCCACAATGTGGTAACTCTTTAATTATATATGTTTATCAGTCTTTTAAAATTACTAAACGAAATGCTAAGTCAAGTATGGTATCAGTCTTTAAAATTAAAATATACACCAATCGAATCTCCTTACCTTATAACATAGGGGTAGGCACAATATTAGTGCTGTTCTACTGATCAGGGTTAGGCTGAAAAGAAAAACCTAATACTAGAGCATCCTAGAACTTATAATATAAACCAATCGATTCCTCATACCTTATTAACCTATGGTAGACTTCAGTACCAATTCATCAATGTGAAGTCATTTATAGGGCTTCGTCCCGAACGCTCCTCTTGATGCCGATCCTTCATCTCAGGACTCATTTTTCTTAAGTAAAAGTGTGTGTGTGTAGGGTGTGAGTGTGTGTGTTTGTATGTGTGTGTTTGTGTGTTGAATGTTATAGTATATTTATTATATAATTATAGTATTAATTGTTATATAGGCATGCTTGTATAGTTAATATATATTATGTTACAAGATGTAAATCTCTCTAGAATATTATATAATTTATATATGTAAATATATATATACTATAATGTATTAATATATATATATATATATAATATAATGCAATACAATATGCTTCTTTTTCTAAAATTTAATATAAGAAAGCTATTTTTCCAAAATTTGTGCTGATGCAAAAACCCTTATAGTAAGGACAAATGTTTATGTATATGGGCATCAAGATCCCCAATCTGTTAATTAAAGTTCAATAATTTGCAGAGTTAGGGTCGAGTCCGTTCGGTGATGACTGTATAGGTCCCACTTTTTTAAATTCCCGCAATTTAATGTTATCTTGCGGGTAGATGATCGCTTCAGAGATAGAAGATGAATGCGCCAAACGCTATGATGCATATACACTGTTATGCGCAAACGCAGTACATATACATGACAAGTAGTAGTATAAAATGACAAGTTGATGACCACTCCTCAAGAGGATCCAAGGGTTCGGAGACCTGTGAAACCTCTAGAAGGAGCACAAGACAGCCATAGAGATATTGGGATCAGTGCAAACCCTACTCACCGCTACTGACCCTCGGAACAAGTGCAAAATATGAAAGCGTTGTGTGATGAGGATATAAACTTTCTGGTTGCACGTTCAAAGAGCCTACCAAGCTAGATGGAAAACAAACAAACTATATCCTTTAGTATATATACATATTTATAATAATATATTATAATATAGATATTATTATTATTATATATATATATTATATATATATATACTATATATATATATATATATATATTATATATTATATAATAGATATATATATATATATTATTTTATATATTATTATAAATAATATTATATATATATAATAATATATATAATTACTATATATATATAATATATATATATATATATATATATATATATTAGACCTACATGATATTATGTAAAACGATGATAAGGCATTGATTAGCACCTAGCGAGTCTTTTTACTAGATAGATACCTGTTGATGACGTCATATGAAAATACATTCATTCATATTAAAAATAATCTATATCCTACGTGAAATAAACTGAAATATTTCGGATAAAAGGACCATGAAGATAGATGAGTAATAGAAAACGAGGATGCGAACCCGAGCGCAACCTACCGGATCACCATCGTGGTGGGTGTGGTGTGGCTCGGTGCGGAAGCATCGGCACGGCTTGGCCAGTGCTCTAGCGGTTAGGCAAAACGCAGTTGGCTGACTCCGAAACGCCGCCCCTCTAAGATGGGGGGGGGAAAAATCGTGCGGAAAAAAATAAAATAAAAAAAACAATACTAAAAAAAAAGAAAAAAAAAAAATTAAAACACCAAAAAAATTAATTAAAATGCGGCAATTATATATTCGCCTTCTGCCGATCTCCCTCCTAATACTACTCCAACCATTAGAAGCTTGTATTAAAAAGAGAAACAATGAACCTTCCAATAAGGTCACGAGAAAAATAAACACCAAGAAATATTACAGGACATGACGAAGGTTTGAGTTATTGTGCTTCAAAAATTTTTAGCTGTAAAGATTATGTGGAGTGAAATGATGAGGAACTGAGTTTCTTGAGTAATTTGAAAACAGCTTTGATCTCAATGCCCCAAAGAAATCGAGAAAGATCAGATGCTATTTATCCGAGGGTTCCTCTGCGTGAGCTAATTGTTGATGAAAAGGACGTCTATCAAATGAGGGTACGATAATGAAGCGCGTTAGGAGGGGAATATGTGATAATTAATAGAGAGATTTCTTTATGAAAAGTAGAAGGTTAGTGATTAGAACAGAACTATGAGTTGTCACCACATTATTTATAGATATTGAAGGATGAGCGGTGGCCCATTCACAAATATTTAAGGATAAGAGATCAAAACCAGAAAGACTAGAAATAGATCGCCAGTAGAGCGCTCTTTACGAAAGCCGTAAGAAGATAAGTTTATAAGAATTGAGATGTCTTTTCAAAATTCTATCTTTCTAGGATTAGATTCGAATAAACAGTATATAAAGAAGCGTTGAGAGAGATTTGCGAATGGTTGGAGGGTTGAGATTGTCCCTTTCTTTTTGGACAGATGCACCTTTCCAGCAGAAAGGGAAGGCCAAAGATAGAAAGGTCAGAGACGGAATATTTAACATGCGCAGAATGCAAGCTTTGAAGCAACAAGTTTAGAAGACTATAGGAGGAGAATCCATCAGAACCCGCACGCCTTCCTATTATTAAGCTCTGATAAAGCAGAACAGCCACCTTTGAAGAAATACAATATTGACATAAATATTTGGAGGGAGGTCGGAAAAGAAGGAATCAGCACTTTGGATCGTCTATGGTGGAAATAGAAGAAAAAGTTTGAGCAAACAGTTCTCAGCTTTAGTTGAAGATTAAATGGCAGTTATGCAGTTGACGGAAAATAATAAGAAGGGGAAGAGGAGAAGCAAAACTAAGAATTAACATTTTTTTGAAAATGTCAGAAAGATATGGAGGGAAAAAAAGGACATAAAATGTCTGCCATTTCTTTACTGAGAAAAAATATGTATTTTAGTCTGTTATATGGAATATGTTTTCCACGATTTTGAGGATGAAATATAAGTTGCAATGTTATCAGTTCTCCCAATAGTAACTTCCTATGCCAGAACGGACGTTCTTTGGAATGCCAACAATTAGATGCTCAACTCTCTGTGAAAACACTTTTATATGGGTAACACTCAAGATGATTTTTAACAAAAGTCTTAAGCCCCAAGACAATTGCTTTCAGCACAAGGGGATCTATACCCCGGAATAATTCTCACAAAGGGTCTATACCCAATCCAGAAACAAAGGGATCAGTACCCTGCTGGAAAAAGTAGCATCACAAAGGGTTCTATACCCTGGACCTCCAAAAATTTCCAGAGGTAATTCTTCCAATAAGTTGAACCTGTAGCAGTTTCCCTAGGAATGCTATTAGGCTGTTGATTCGTTAGCAACCGTTAGGATTAAATACAAGATTTGGATAGAGGTACCTTGTGAAATGAACTGGGTAAACATGGCATATTATTGTTTAGGTGTCAATCTTATTTTAATTATATAATGAAAGCGTGAAAGAAATTGATTATTTTGAGAAACATTATAAAGAAGTTAAATGTTAGTCTCTATTGGATATTAAGTTATAATATACTATATAAAATGGGTGACTAATCATACAATTACCGATTAGTAGCAGCAGTAGTAAAAGTTATAGCAGTAATTAGTATTATTTATAGAAGATATATAAACTTATAGGTATATATTTGACTATAATATTAGACTTATACCAACAATGTACTCTATATATAGCGGTAATAAATAATACTAAAGCTGATTCATTAGTTTCGATAGAAAAAAAGGTAAGGATCTAGTTGTCTAGAACAAACCTTTTATTAGTTAATTTATAATGAATATAACTATACTTATTACTTGTACAGAAAATACGAATATATGGTTATGATTATCACAGTTTGATATTTGTATATTTATTTAGACACTTTTAGCTTAACAGCTTATTTTGATATTTAAGGTGATTGTCCCGCGTAGCACCATATAGTGAGCTGGATGAATAAAATAGTAATTATTTTGGCATTATTATTAAAAGTGGTATTAGGCAGTTAGGTGTGGATTCGGCGCGGCATACTCTACCTGGAGACCAACCAAAAACTGAGAAAAATAGGATGTTGAAGGATGGACAGGAAGAGAGAAGAGGAATACGACTCGAATATGGACGCCCAGTTCACCATGGAACATCCTCGCGACACCTTAGGTAGGTGGAGATTCTGTTCTTTGACTTCAGGCAGCCTCATCGGTTCTGCAACGGAGGGGAGACACTAAATCAAAAGAGCGGCGTAGTTACGGGAGAGTGCCGTTTAAATTATATTCGATTATCGAACTGCGATCTATTTCAATTCACGTTCGACTAAAACCGAGTCTATGTTCTATAGTTTTTGGGTGATTGGGCCAATAGAATTCTTAGAGTGCAGGCATGTACCCTGGACATAGAAGGCGGAAAATAGAAACGGAAAAACGTATTGATGAATCGGAAGACCGTGGCTGGGATAGGGATCATCACAATAGTTGGGGAACTGCTCGGATGTGATGTATATGATTCTTCTAAATATTTGCATCTTAGTGTAATGGATCCTCTGTGCAATACTTGATGTCATGAATCAGACCTGTATGAATCAATGACAATTGTAGAAATTAGTTTTAAGCTGATAACTTAGGCCTCAACCAAAGGCTGGGACCTTACCGTTTACATTCTTCTAGGGAGCAGGTTAAGCTAAACATATGCATTTATCTACAGTCATCTAGTATAGATACCTAATCACGCAAAAAAATTGAATTTAAATTATAATATATAGATTCGTGCTAAGAAATGCAAGATGACAGTGCGTCATGTGTTGCAATTGCGTGGGTACACTAACCGCTCTTTACATAGAAAGTATTACCAATGAGATTATAAATATATTGTTGGATACAGGGGGCCTGCTTAGCTTGTATACTAGTGGGTCAATATATGTTTAATTATTCTTATAGAAGGGTATTTATATTTATAATCAGACATAACAACAAAAATTTAGTACATTCATTATAACAAAGCATTCCTTTACATTTAGCATATAACAAATTATGAAAGCTATTAAAAGTCTCCGAGGAAATATCTATGTATAATTCTTATAATTCTTAAATTCCCTCATTGTTATATCAACTGAAGCATTAAATATAAAAGCATATGAAAATTGATTGACCATTTAAGACATAGATATCATACCTGTGACACTAACACATTAAATTTTTCAATTCTAATGTCCCTTATTCCCTACTGTTAAGACGCAAATAGTGATAATTCCTAATAGGTTATTATAACCTGTGATAACTGAGATTATATTTATTAAAAAGGCTAGAAAATCTCTTCAGGCTGCATATTTTCCTTTCCATCAGTTACTCTCACCATACGGTACTTATATATTAATAATATCAGCCTTCTCATATCTTATTATTGCTTTTTATATTATTTATGATTGGTTAATGATTTTCATTTACTTATCTCTATGTTATTGTCATAATAAAATATGGCTGAAATCAACTGTACTATAATATCATTTAAACACCTATATTTTGAATATTTTAAATACACGGAGCAATTATCACTTTCGTCTCATTTACTTTACTCTTCTTTAATCATAACCATTACAGTGGTTTTCTCTTATGACATAATGAGTTTAATATCTTTAAAACATAATCTAAGACTTTTTTGAATATTCATTAAAATTTGGTCCTAAATGTTCCCACATAATAAAAACAGTCTTGGTCCTTAAACTCTGTTATCCAGTTAGTTTGTACTTAAATTGCTATCTAGGATACTCTGATATTTAGTAAAGTATCGCATATATATTATTAACGGAAAATATCTAAAGATCTTTTTCACCTTATTAACTTTTGCCTTATATATTTTGGGAACCAGATAATTAACATTCAATATTAAATTAATTATATTATTGTGTTACACTATTAATAAAGATTAGGCCTTATAAAATTCTCCTCAATTCTCCTCTTCATATCACACTCAGCTATTAAATACTTCATCTGATTATAGTTTTTAAATTAATAATAAATATATGTCTAGTAGTTAAGCATCTAGTATCTTGTGGGTCTTCTTGGGACCATGCTGGGTCAAAGAGTTATCCTAGTATATCAATTTATGAGATGCACAAACTTATGGTTTGTCTTCATAAGGGTAGACAGAGAGGAAAATCCATTTCGAAATAAGTGAAAGTGCAAACGAAAAATATAAAAAGAAAAAGCATCCCATTAAATTAATATTATAGAATAAAACAAAATTTCTTGAAATCTCACATCAAAGGGGTGACCTGTTTTACGTGTGTAAAATGTATTAAATGGAAAGTGCAGATGCATAAAATGAATATTTTAAAGCATCCACACAAAAAGTACATCTACTTATGATGATTATATGGTTGATAAATTTAAACAAGGTATCTTTTTCAAGGACTATTGAAAGACATCTTTTCATCTGGATTATATGTATTTATAAAAATTAATTATCAGGCCATTGGGGTATATGGCAATTTGGTAGGCAAGCTATTTACTAATAACATGGACTATTTCTTTTGGTTTTAGGTCACATACTAGGCTACCATATGAGATATGTCATTGAATCCTCAGTATTTTGATGTTGGGGGTTATTTGATAATATTCTCTTTTTTAAGGATGTTAGATGGAATTAGGTGGATTAAGTTGGGTGTTGTAAATAACAACAGACTATTAGTTTTGTAATTTTCGCGAATTAAATAGTTCACTATCTTGAAATATTTGAACATAATTAGTGACAGTATAAAATTATACTATTATAATACTATACCAATCTAATAAACGGGATCTTGCACTCTTCCACACTGATTGCCCAGTTTGGGACCACAATATGGATTTATCGGAGGGTTACATTATCAGTTAATTGAGATTACACTAATTGTCACAAACCATAGTTAACTTATTCTACAAAAATTGTAGATAAGTTATGAACCAGCAGTATTCAGAGGTTAGGTGAGAGAGTTTCAGTCATATTACCTTAGAATTTACAGGGTATGCATATCGCGAAACTAAAACGGATGGAAGTGGGGGATGTCTTTGGTTGTCCCGGGTCGCACGTTGTACGGAGCATCGGTGTTGCTTTACCCTCACTAGGGCCTTCTCATATATACTATTTATCCATAGTTCTTTTGCACGAGCAGTTGGAGGATAGCTGGTTGTATACCATACGGGTATATTTGTCCTCATTGCGAAGCAGGGAGGTGGTTCAACATGCACAAGCAAGAAAGTTTCACGATAAGAATTTCGATACTTTATTTATCTTCGGGGGCCACTGTATTATTACTGTTCTTTACGTACTGTTACTTTCTCACCATATTCTTTTCTATTGAGAGAGAAAATTATAAATAAACATTTATTGATTATAATAATATTGACATATAATTTATAACAATATAATCTATAAAAGATATAATAAATGAACTGAATAGGGATATAAATAGATAAAGATAATCAGGCATTGCAACAAGCTCTAGGATTGATTTACGTCGGCTTTGGAGGCGACGCTCAGTTTCATGTTGCTCTTGGTCACCTGATATTACTGTTCCTCTGAATCCCAACTTCTTGTGTCGGTTGAGAAAAGGAGATTGGGAGGCTTCAGTTGGTATAGCTAGTCGGGTTATGATTTAGTCGCTCCATTCGCAACAGGCGCCTGTTTATAGGTGGTTGCAATCGGCCAGAGATAGGCAGTAATATTTATATTATACATTATATAACTTTACTTAAATTTAGAGGTATACACCAATTAAATATTTCAAGTTCAAAGTCTTTTCAACTGATCTGTCCCAAAACTGTTATAGGAACACTCTATATAGTGTTCATTCTTAAAAAAAAGGCACTAGAACAGTATAATTAAAAAAAAAAAGCGAACAGTATTTGAAATTAATAATAAATTCATTGAAATACTAACACTGGATAATAAAGGTACTTAGGACACAAAAAAGCTACAAAAACCATGAACACTTAAGAAAAACTGAGTTAATTTTATCTATGATTATTTTCTTTTTTTAACTTGTCAAAAAGTAGCTACCTGAATAAGGGGTTGTTTAAGAGAACGTGCCAACTCTTCAGGCCCAAGAGACTGTGACATCTGCTTCAAATACAAGTTCGAATGAGGCTCCGCCAACGAAAGCTGAGCTAGAAGAGCTATTGGATCATCGCTTTGGTCATTAATCCTGGTGTATCTGGAGTTCTTAAATCTCCTCCATACAGAGTACTAGAGAGTTCCACGTGGTAGGAATGAGCATTTACATCTTGTTGCAGTCCAGCTACTGAACAAAAATGATTTGAGGTATTTGAGTGATGGGAGTTGCTTCTTCTATGCTTGTCATTGTACCTTTTCACTGACCTTTGAATAACTGGAGAAATAAAATAATGATTATATATATATAATATATTATATATATTATATTAGTATATATATTATATTATATTATATATATATATATTTATAGAGTATATATTACCTATATATTATAATCTATAATATATACTATATATATGATATATATATTATTATATATCTTCTATCTACCTTTTCTCCCAAGACTGGGGGTGAAGTGCGTAACATGCATGCGGAAAAAGAAAAGCAGTAGAAGAAATATGACAAAAGTCGAAAAGGGAACGCCGCACCTTACCCCGCCCCTTCTCTTCGTTACATGTTATTATAGTAGATTCAGTAAGTCGCAGTCTAAAAAAATCCTACCCTTAAATTTCTTTACGGGACTTGCAGCACGGACCTCACTTGGTAGCCATAGGTGCTGTTTCAGTGGTAGGGTTCATCCTTGGCCACAGGTGGGCCACAACCATATTTTCCCTAGCGTTCACAACAACGGTCCGGCAGTTTTAGTCATATTAGCCACCTTTTATTCTCAAGGCTCTGCTGCCAAACTCAGCTTTCGCTCTCTTGCTAACGTTTACTGACGTCCATTCCACTTTTTCTCGAGCTCTCCCACCGGTTCGGTTCCCAAAAACACTACGCCATCATTACATGCCGCTCTTAACCAACGACATCATTCATCCTTTCCACATGTCAAACCACATTTGGGATTCAGTCTTATTCTCTCGTTTGCCCCTTTATTCACACCACACAGCTCTCTAGATCAGTTCATTCCTTCATTTATAATCTCTTTCTCACACGTTAACACGCCTCAAGATTGTCACTTTAGGTTACTCTTTATTCCAGACATAGTTCAGCTAACTAAAGCATGAATACAGGTAATAGACACCCTATTGTAATGAGTACCCTACGCACCTCAGACGTTAGTCTTTACCATCACCAGGGATTTAATTGCTGCCAGCTACCTTCCAGCCATTTACACTTTCTACTCTCTGTCTTGTAGGCATGTGGCTTTCTTACTGTTTCTATTTCTAATGTTCTGCATCATCCGTTCCCTTTTGATTCAAAATATATCTAAATTAATTTAGAACTCAGACGCTTGTTCAGTAAATATTCACCATCTATCCAACATTATTCACACGAGGACTGTCCTCCTCCACATGCTACTTATTCCTATCTATGTTTATCTTTCAAATACCTCTCGCCTATACATACCCTGCCAAACCTCTACCACCTTTCAAACTCCCTTCATAATTCGCCTACACGAAACTCAAGATCATACGCATATATAATGGTAAGGTGCACCCCCAACCTCTTCCATTCTCTATCAATATTTATATTTGCAAGTTTATCCTTCTTTACCTTCCTCGCCATCCCCCACTTAATTCTTTCATAACCTCATTGAATAGCCATTAAGATTGAATAGCTAAGTGAACAAAGCACATCCCTGCCTCATTTCGCTATTTATATTAAACATATACTTCACATCCATTTATTCTACACACTCATTTGTATCTGTCGTACATACTTTTGCATTCCTCAAAGTCTACCATCCACACAACACTATATCATGAAACACCGTCGCTGGCCAGTAGGGAGCTTTCTCTATTAAGTCGCTCACATGACGCCGCTGTTGTAAATCCAGAAGACCCTAAATACATGTTATGGTTACTTCTTCGTCTATCGTCAATGTTTTCTCTCAATCAATAGGGTTGTCCTCAATTTTAAAAGATAGGATCCAAGCATCTTCTAAGCCCACTTCTAAAACGCACCTTGCTCTGTCACGCGAATCATGCGATGCACGTCGCACTGTTTTCGACAAAACCATCCACGACCAACAGCTACCACCTTCTTTAACGAACACCGTCTAGTTATCTAAGAGTCCTTAATAGAGTAAGACAAAGAAGTAGCAGTTACCTAAATATTTCTCAAATAAAATTTTCTCAAACTGTCTAAAAGATTCACTCAGCTCTCCTTCCAATCCCTAAAAGGACAATCTCTCTTCTGAACACTTTGTTACATCATAACTGCAAATTCATGCTCAATGCATCTCATCTCGTCTCCGTTCTTTATCATTTATTTATTGGCTTTTATATATATATAAGTATATATATAAGTTAGTAAGTATTTAGATATATTATATATAGTAGTACATATATATATATTATTATACATAATATTATATATAATTATATAGGTTATATCGTAGTATATATATTAGGGAAATGTGCGAATAAGCGGGTAAGATATTGCTGGTAGTTCGTGACTATTGCGTCAAATACGAATATTCTGGTATTTCCGCTTTTTTGCTCGAACTATTTCGGGGGTGAGTTATACTTCGCGCCGATATTGAGCTTTATAAACAATAAATTGTGTCAACATAAGGGAAAGCTATTTCACTTAAAGGGTAAAGTTAATGAACTTTTGCGCAAAAAAATAAAAATATAGCCAAATTTTGAAGCCGCATCATGACCACCAATATTTGTCATGTCATGAACTATAAGTTTTGACTTTATCCAATATTCTGAAAAATAGAATTATTATAAGGAATACGGGACTAGATGGACCAAACATGTAGCTTGGTAAAGGAGAGTTATTGCATCATTTCATGTTTTATTCATATGTTGCAACTATTATTCACGATTCAATATTATGTCAAAGTCTGTTAAAGATATTTGATTTACTTGCAGAAGCAGCATATCCTCTGATTTTCACCATTCAGCATGGCACCTGCAAAAGCTTAAAACTTTATAGATGCAGCTGAATGTCAATAATAGCTATAAATTGAATTCAAGACTGTTGTTCTGGACTACGCTGGAACAGAACGTTATGATATGCTTAAGATATTGAACAATGAAAGTTCCCTATCCATATACGGTACGCTGCTGAATGCAATCAGATATAATTATATCATTCTAGTGGTAAAAAATATTACCTTTCTTAAAGTTCCATTTTGAAAGAATCCACTAAACTAAGCATTAAACTGTGAGTAACAGTCGCCCAAGTTGATCCCTTCATTGTTAGCATTAATCTTATTTGGCGACAAGTTAATCTAGGAGGCCTGTAGTGGTGCAGGTTCAAATCAAATTTTTAGTTTGTCGATAGCGTGTTTGGGTATTTATTTATTCTATTTACTTTATTTATTTTACACTTGTTTAGATTGAGGGTTGTATGGATAGGTAGGTTAGGTTTAGTAGTTCGGCTTAGTAGGTAATTATGGTTAGGTTTTAGTTAAGTAGGTTAGTTCGTAAGATTAGTTAGGTGGGCTAGTTTAGGGTTATGCTGTAGGTTCAGGTTAAGTTAGTTAGTTACGGTTAGGCTTACTTGGTTTAGGTTTGTTATAATCTACATAAACCTCCTTAAAATTATTGATAAAAGTTATTTATCATCTTTTGAGATCATAAATCTTACGCTACTTCCAGTTAGACTTGTACCCTGATTTTAAATAGCGAGGCAATTAAAAGCAAAAGCTGCAGTGGAATAAGTGATTTGAGCGACTCGTTGAAGAGCTTACGAAATCAGTAGAACCAAAAAGATCTTATAAATCTAAGTTCCTAATGTGATAACATCTTTGTTGTGCACTTTCTTAGGAGTCTGCGTCAAGCTAAGTTGTTATCAACAGTGAATCAAGAATGAATATAAAATATTGGTCGTTACGTTGAGGCAGGGAAAGAAATGCATGAAAATTTTAGCTCGCTGACTCTTCTGCTGGACGAGTGATTATCAATACAGTCTAAAGAATCTAAGTTGTCTTTTTTTTCTACTTCTTTAAATGGGAGAAGGTTGTTCATTCAGAATTTGCTTGCATCAAAATCGTCATAATCAGGAAAAGAAGAGTGAGAAGTTTTAAAAAAGAAGTCCCATTCTTGCTGACGATTGTGATTATTGTACGATAAAAGTATAAGGCTACATACGGAATTACTTATAAATAAGATAAAAATATATAAAGTTTGCCCTACCTTGACCAGTGAAGACAATGATATTTGTCCCTTCAATTGGGGATAAAAGCTAGGAAATGAGTTTATGGGATTTGAAAACTAGCAATTAAAATTATCCTTTCAGCCTCCACCGTGCATGCAGTCGAAAAGTGAAAGACATATTTAGAGACAGGAGGGAAATATTTATACGAGCACAAGAAATAGTATGCCCCTGAAAAGTGGAGAACTGTTCTAATGTTCTGTCATTTATACCTTAGAGCTTATTGTCAAATGCATGTTAGTTGTACGATATCTTTAACTAGAACTTTAGTCAGATTTTCCATTAATTTTTTTAATCAATGTGAATGTTTGCCATAGGTAAGGATATTAGTTACTTTTTGGTTTATTACTTTGTATATACTGGTAAACATGAATTTCTTGGACGGGGTTCGCCAATTGATTATTGATGTGCTTGAGAGTACAAGAAATGTAATGGGTGTTTTTTCTGCAGGCTTTGACACGTGTTTACGTTATTTCAGTTCAAAGATTTGGTAAAACTTAAGTGATTTTTACCTTTATATATATAGTGCAAAGGGTTATTGGGATAATTATATATTATATGTATTATATTATATGTAAAATTATATTATATATATATATATATAGAGTATTATATATATATAGTATTATATATATATAATACTTATTATATAGTTAATATTATTCATAGTATTAATATATTTTTATTATATAAATTATAATGCCTTTCCTTTGTAACCAAAAACAAATCACAATGATATGAATCATGTCTTTGATAGATATATGTTAAACATATAATGCAACTATGAATAAGAGTAATATGGGACATCAATGAATGTAATAGAAGGATGGTTTAGTTACATGTAAGACATACTACGATGTAGTAACTCTTCTCTTCGAAGACGATCGCTGTGCATAGCGTCCTGGAATAATTCCTCACTCAAGCTCCAACCATAGTCGGCCATCATATTGATATCCCACTTACCCTGGTAACGTCCTTGCATGAACTTTAGATATCTGATGGAGAGCGTTCAATCATGCTCATCACTAAAATCCGGCCTAGGTTAATCCGGAAATTCTTCTTAGGTGAGAATGTAAGTGTGCAACTTTATACTCATTCTGTTCTACATCCATGAGAATAAATACTGTCTAGCAGTTCCTGTACAATGTTAGTGGGTCTCGGCTTTTCCCGTTCCCCAGAAAATTCTGTGCTAACATCTCAAAAAGCATTCCACGCTCTCTTGCTAACACAGTCATCTGTTGTAGGCAAAGGCAGCATCACGGAAGAGTGTCCGTATTTGTGGGGCATCAAATATCCCAGCTATTTTCTTCTCGTCCACTCAGACCAGCAAACGTTGAGCATATATACGGAAGCATTCACAATCATGTCCAGGGCTTCGCTTCACAAATTGTTTCCATCAAACCAAGTTTTATGTGTAGCCTGGAGGTAAGATGATGGTTTTCTCTCTATACAAGTGGTGTCAGTACATTGTCTCGTCAACTGGCGTCAAGTTTCCTCGGGGCCATTCTCTTTGGTAACTAGTAGAGTCCTTTGCCGCCGGCTTGTCCCAATTGCAGGAAGCAGGGATATTCTGGTGAAATCTGCTTGCTGACCGAGCAAAAATGTTTTACCATTTGAGGGCCGACGACATATTGTACCACCAGTGGTCCTGATATTGTAGCTCTCCCCATAACTGTCTTGATTTTTGCATACTCCTCCCTCTCCGTACCGAGTACCCTACGAACCGAAGCATATCTGTTCCCGTTGTGTAACAACACACATTCCTTTAAACTGCTCTTGGAAGCTGTCAATACCAGTCGCATCGATCGCATCGTATGCTGGAGTCCGATAGCGAGTTAGTAGCCGCAACTTCACCTGCAAACACAAGCGTTACCAATCTGACTGGAAGAAGCCTTCCGCGAGCTCTGCTCTCTGTTAGCTACCAAATATTACTTCTTGTGCCATGGTCCAGTAGTCTTTTTTCATGCAACCTCGAAGCCAACAAGCTCAGGACAACTTCGGCAAATACACTGCTCATACAAGATCGTTCATTCACCCTGGTGAACCATGAGCGGAGAATGCCGATCTGGATTTCTAGCTGGAGTTATGAGGAATCGAATGGCAGGTCATTGGCATCCATACATGTAGACGTACTTAAGTTTACTACATGCTTCGAATATCGATCGCCAGTAACTTGGTGCTACATTGTAGGATATATGCGGAAGGTAACGTCTTATAGCAGCCTAGGAGTTGGCACATCGAATTTGTCATGTCCTGAAGGGAATAGTGCAAATTGGATCCACAAGTTGCAGCACGACAACGGATGTGATAAGGCAGCAATCCGAGAATGATATATGGAATCACGCACCTCCGAATTAACTCATATCTGCTAACAAAAGTTCCATCCAAGAAAAATTTCACCTTTCTTTTGTTGACCAGTGTAAGTTTTCTTTATTTTTCCCTAACTGGATGACCGAACTTTGAAATAACTATTCGGCCGAATATCGAAGTGACTATTCGGCCGAATATTCGGTATTCGGCCGAATACTTTTAGCCGAATATTCGGTATTCGGTATTCGGCACATCCCTAATATATATATATATATTAAAAAGGAGCTATTCCATATCTGGTTTACAAGGAAATGGATATCAAAAGACCTAAAGGTGTTAATAGAAGGCATATATAAAAAATTAACTGTTTAAAACTTTGCAGTTCAAAACTTTTTAATTCTTTTTATTTTATTTTTTTTTATTTAATCAAACAAAATAGAATATACCTGTGTTCCTTCTAAATGGAGCAGCTCTTGATGAAGAACTTTTATGAACAGATGACATTTCATGATGACTGCTAGTTGGACCACTCGAAGAATCACTAAGGAAAGTAGTAATATTTTTTATAAAATAAAAACTTAATAACATAAAAATCAATATATATATATAGTATATATATTATATATTATAGTATATATATATTATATATATATATATATAGTAATTATAGTATAGGATATCATATATATAATATATTATATTATATTATATATATATATATTATGATTATATATATATATATATATATATAAATATATTATATATATACACACACACACACACACAAGTAATTAATTATAGCGTTTTTAAGTAATACTTTATTAACAAATAAAACTATTTATTCAGAATATTAGTATTCTTCAATAAGTCATACATAATTAAGACATAGAATTATATCACATCTGAGTCTTAAATTTCATAATTTACTTTTAAGATTTTCATGGCAAATTTACAGACATGTTAATGAATATTGTAATAAATTTAATATTAATAATAGTAATCCCGTCGCGGTCCCGTGAAGACATGGGGTGATTTTCCTGACTAACGGACGGCCAGCGGTTCTCATGTATAAGGTATTAGGAGGCCTAAGCTGGGTTTCTTTTTTCGACTGTGGCGTCATTTCTTCTCTAGCTCTCTGGTTTCCGGTGCGTTGTGATCTGGAGCTTCGAGCTCTCTTATTCTGGGAAGGTGGTTGACATGAAGCTGACTTTTATATATATAAGATATAGCCTAATTTATGTATATGAGTTTTCTTAATATACTTCCTTAATTTATTTCATCTACTTATGGTAGTTATTCCTTAATGTTTAATGACTATATATATGCATTATATTAAATATTATATTTCTAAATCAATATATATACTTTATTATTAAATATTTATTTTTAAAAATTCCATTTTCAAATAAATTTAGTATTCGGTGATAGATATTAACCGAGGTCCGTATTGGCGATAGCTGGAGTGAGATAACGGTCAATTTATTAAATATTATTACGTATGTCTTGTTTATTCTCAAATAATTAATATTTATAAATTATAATTTTAAAATGTTTAAAG
>JABUQX010123671.1:15000-34123 GCA_015478945.1 Trachelipus rathkii | reverse complement strand
GACATGTTCAATTATCAAGTGGTGCAACGTTTTCGCGATCGTGTTGCTTTCTGCATTTCGTACGCCGCTTCATGAGCTATGTACCTCAATTTTGAGTTCTTACCACTGTTAAAGCATTAACCTAAAAAGTGTCTAACACAAAACCCAGCAAAAACTAAATGATATAATATTATAAATACATCAATACAAATAAAATTAAACTTTCTATTTTGTTATTGGTACATTTATTCGAAAAAAATTTGGAATAATTTATGTAGAATATTCAAAAAATCAAAAGGAAATAAAAGCAAATAGTTTGTACGTAATTTCCTGCGTGAATGTGTTGCTGAGAACTAAAATTTTGGACACCAGTTTTGGTAAGGTATGGTGAAATAAAATCTTGTGTAAATCATTTATAGTATACATTGATTATCCAAAGGCACATGCTGAGCAGGGGATAAAACCACCCCAGTTAATACATAATTCATTACATCTGATGAATTTGAGTGAACATTTATCATTATTATATGATAAGCCATAGGTGTATGGGTAAAGGTCAATTGGATCACAAATAAAACATGATGGTAAATATTTTGAATGGTATTAATCATGCCCATTTCTTTACAAATAAATATAACTTTTTATGTAACAGATAATAACTACTTAGAAAATCTTGTTCCAAATAGAAGGATGATGACCATTTTGTTCTTGTAATTTGCGCTTGTCAAAAGCTTCAATAAACTTTGTAAATCTATCAACTCTATCTTGTGCTCATTAGACATCTGCTATTTTCTAGATATTTTTAAAAATCATCATTCTGAAATGAAGAATTTACATGGTGTCATGCAAGACTTGCCATGCGAAGCTGAAACATTAATATCTCGTCATAGCAATTATATTATGAAGCATAATTGTCTATAAACATTTTTTTAATCATAAATCTACTCTACCTCTCTCTCTACTCTCTCTATACTATAACATATATGCCTGCTATATAACTATATATATATATATATATATATATATATATATATATATATATATATATATATATATACTCTTCTTCTCTCCTATATGAAGGCAGCAAGCAATTGCCCCTATATAAGGAAAGGATAATCAAGGGTAACTGTTTCTGGAATTTGATGGTTTAACTGATGTTGTAGGGAAGAAATATACTGGTATTTTGGTCGAAGAATGCGCCAGCAGTATTGAAGGTGGTGTGTGGTCAGTCCTGTGAAAACAAGATTAGAGGAAAATGAGAGAAGGAGGAATAAATTGCATTTATGTTTTATGGTTTGCAACAGAAGTACCAGATGGGATTAACAGGAGTTGCTATGGCAGGTGTTGGTGATATGGTGTTGGTGATGACAGTTAAACCCGTAAAAACATGCCGCATTAGGAGACTTATGTATCTGGGAAGGGCCGTGTTTCACATAACGGTACGTATATGCGTGCCAGGTTATTAGATGAGCTCTAGATGGTGTCCACTCTGAGCATATCACTGCTTGGTGGTGCACTTCGGCGGAACAGAGTTTTCATGCACTACGCGCCCCCATGTAAGTATGAGGTAAAGCCCTAAACTTGAAATACTCCATGATGTGTTGGAAATCACAGAGTGCGTAGGAGAATAAGGATAAATAGCAGTGGAAGGAAGGGGTCAGGTACAGTTGTAAAATCAATGTAAAAACTAGAAGGCCATCAGGGCGGATCACGGAGTTAAAAATCTGGCCTGACACATATTTTGGTCAATGTGGTGTAACATATATGTTATGGAAAAATGTCTGACGCATCTCAGCGCCGACGCATTCTCTCGAAGATGGCTTTGAATATATTAATGAAACTTTATATATCAGGTTATTGATTGTCAGCTGATTGGGTTTTCGAGGCCGCTAGGTTGATTCCTAAGGGGGTGCTACAAGAAACGAAGGTAATGTGTAACTACGCCAATCAATTCCTTTGATTGACTACTTTATTAAAGTTATTGACAGCCTTGTATTGTATTAATATTATTATTATTATTATTATTATTATTATTATTCTTATTCATTCTTCTTATTATTATTCATTATTATATTGTTATTATGTGTGTGTATTATTATTGACCATTATTGGCTTATTAGCCATTACGAAACGGTTGCGCGGGACTCGCTTCTGAACAGCGCTGATTCCTGCAAAGATTGTTTATTCATACTATTTCCAACTGGGTCCCTTGTAACTTCCCCTCAGCGCCGGTTCTGACTCTGAAACCGACTCGACTCAAACATCGTTCCGACAACCAGGCGGCTCCTTTCGACTGACCGATTCTAGTGGTGTTCAACCGTGGTTTATCTCTTGACGAGGTGTTGTCAGAGAAGTTTTTTTTTTTTTCTTCTTCTTCTTCTTCTTCTTCTTCTTCTTCTTCTTCTTCTTCTTCTTCTTCTTCTTCTTCTTCTTCTTCTTCTTCTTCTTCTTCTTGCTTCTTCTTCTTCTTCTTCTTCCTTCTTCTTCTTATTATTTTATTATTATTATTATTATTATTATTATTATTATTATTATTATTATTATTATTATTATTATTATTATTATTATTATTATTATTATTATTATTATTATTATTATTATTATTGTATTATTTTATTATTATTATTGCGCTTACACAGATTTCTCGAAGATGGTTTGAGATATCGTTATGAAACTTTGTATATAGTTATTGTGGGTGTTAAACTGATCGGCGAGTTTTCAAGTCGCTGAGTTGATACTAAAGATTTCTGAGTGAAGGTGAATGGCAACTACGCCCTTTGACAGGTCCAATTCCGAACGAAGATTAGGCTAACGCGAGATCGGACCAATCGACCTGTGTTTGTTTGTGTTTGTTTGTATTTATTATTTTTATTATTGTTATTATTATTATTATTTTTATTATTATTATTATTATTATTATTATTATTATTATTATTATTATTATTATTATTATTATTATTATTATTATTATTATTATTATTATTATTATTATTATTATTATTATTATTATTACGTCGAAAAAATCGAACTTCGTAGGAGGTTCGATTTTGAGCCAGCTCTCCTATCAGTTCCGACTCCGCCTACGGCTCCGACACAACCCGACACCGACTCCGACTCCGCACCGGTCCGGCTCATTCTCCTATATATATATATATATATATATATATATATATATATATATATATATATATATATATATATATATATATATATATATATATATATATATATATATATATATATATATATATATATATATATATATATATATATATATATATATATCTCTTCTTTCTATATATATATAACATACTATATATATATATATATATATTTATATATTTATATATATATTCAGAGGAATGATTTTTAGGCTCCGGCTCCGGCTCCGGCTCCGGCTCAGCCTCTGGTTCGATATATATATATATATCTACAGTGGTTAGAGTTATCATATCAGGTTAAAATTTGGAGGAGGTTAGATGGTGGCTTAACAAATCCCTGACGAGTTACGTCCCCATGGGCCCCGAAGGGGGCCCCACCCTAAAAAATCGACATGTTCGTAGAAGGCTGAAATTTGGTGAGAGGATTCAGGCTGAATGAATTTCTGAAATTAAACATTGGAATCTGAGGGTTGGCCCGGCACCGGTGCTGGGCCGATGGTGCCGAGTTAATAAACATTCGTATAACAACTAATGTGGTGTCCCTTGCCATATGTTATCAGACCGTGAATCTTAAATATGATGGTTATAAGTCATTATAATTGTGCATACAGGACCCCCCACAGAGGGGTCCCGGCTGAAAAAAAAAAAGCACAGAGTGCAAAACAGAGACCGAGGGAGGAAGGATGAAGGATGAAGAGACAGAGTTGGTAAAGGAGTCTGACTCAGAGGAGAAGGAGTTGACAGCTGCACCGAGTGCTGGCTCCGGTGTGAGTGCCGAGTTGTCATCTGCGTAATGAGCACTGTGTGGTGTCTTTATATGTTGAACACTAGATCTCGAATATGATGGTTTCAAAGTCGTAAAGGGTGTCTGGGAACCCCCCGGTGGGGGAAGGGGTCCCCCTAGAAATGAGCATAATGCATATGAGAAGTAGAGAAAGGAGACTGATTCGAAGGCTAAGAAAGAAAGAGTGGAGAAGGAGTCTGAGTAAGAAGAGCCGGCGTTATATAATATATGCTAGTGCGACAAAGTTTTCACATCAATAATGCTAACATGTCATAATCTGAACTAAGAATATAATGTACAACGACAAACCTAACACGCTTTAAGCACGAATAAACTGCTAACATTAACAAAGTTCCATACTTAACAACAGTAAAGTAACTAACATTGAGCGCAGAACGTAACCTACTCACACTTTTTCTAACATATCATGGATATTTTTACATTAACATGTAATATTTAACAAAATTTTATCATAACCTTGTCTAATTATCATACTGATCAATGAATATATGCTAACGTAACAAAGTTTCCATATCAATAAAGCAAACATAGCATCAACTGAACTACGAATATAATGTACAACGACAAAACCTAACATACCTTAGGCATGAATAAACTGTTAACATTAACAAAGTTCCACACATAACAACATTAAGTTAACTAACGTTGCATACAGAACGTACCCTATTCACACTTTTTTTCAAACATATCTCTAACATATCGTTGTAATTTACATTAACATTGTAACATTTAACAAAAATTTATCAAAACCTAACCTAATTATCATCCTGAATAACGAATATATGCTAACGTAACAAAGTTTTCCCATCAATAAAGCTAACATATAACCTGAACTAAGAATATAATATACACCTACAAACCTAACACATCTTAAACACGAATAAACAGTTAACATTAACAAAGTTTCATACTTAACAACAGTAAAGTAACTAACATTGCATACAGAACGTACCCTATTCACACTTTTTTTCAAACATATCTCTAACATATCACTGTTATTTTTACATTAACATAGTAACATTTAACAATAATTTACCATAACCTAACCTAATTATCATACTGGTCAACGAATATATGCTGACGTAACAAAGTTTTCACATCAATAAAGCTAACATATCATAGCCTGAACTAAGAATATAACGCACAATGACAAAACCTAACATACCTTACGCTCGAATAAACTGCTAACAATAACAAAGTTCCATACTTAACAACAGTAAAGTAACTAACAATGCATACAGAACGAACAGGAGCGAAGCTGATGTAGTAAATATTCATTTAATAAATCAGTACTGCACTGATTGTTTATTTATTTATTTATTTTTTCAAATTTTTAATTTCATTTCTTTAAAACTTTTTGTTTTTAAAAAAACTATTAATTTTTAATTTTATTTCTTTAAAACTTTTGTTTTTACTAAAAATTTATTCTTTTTATGTTTATAACGTAAAAAATTTACATTTTTACATACACTAAAACAGTAAAACAGTAAATCAGTAAATCAAACCACCCACCCCACCATCCCCAACCCATCCATGATCTATAGATCTATTGATCTATTAGGATAACAGCTGACATAACAAAGTTTTACCCACGTTAAAGTTAAACTACGAACATAACATACTTAACACACAACAGCCGCACGAATAAACAGCATCACTAGCATCTTAATCAAAGTTCACATGGAAGTAAACAAGTTTCATTTTTTATAACTACTCTTCAATGAAAGCCCAAATAAATCTATATGCCGATTTAAACATATTAATTCATCTATTCATGGGACAGAGGATTCTGCATAAATTGAGCAAGTTCTATATATTTCTCCAGAGATTCAACACCCTTTGAAAGGATGTAAGTATAAATACCGCTTACAGCACTAATCCATTCTTCGGCATATACAGGTTCATTAGCACGCATTCTCTCGTTCCAGAGAGAAGTAAACGTATCCTTGTATACTCCTGTATATCGCATTATACGGTAAACCACATGTTTCATTGTAAATATCGTAGATTACACCGTGAGCTATATGAATTAAGTCCTCGAGTATGTCGACCTCTTTAAGATGAGACGTTAATTCGTTTTTCATTTTAACCAAAGCTGTAATATTTTCAGATGAATGAACAGTGAAACCTATACACGTACGCGCGAATGTGACAGCATCGAGGGGTTTCCAATAGTTGCGTACATCAATACTTTTAACATTATCAGATGCGGTGAAAACAACATCTATTCTATTATAACCTCTCACACTGTCACCTCTGATAGATATTTCACCTGGAGGCGATCCATTAGATGACCCAAGCTTCCGTGGTATCGATAATCTTGATGAATTCTTCAACCGAAATGAATAAAGGTCTATTATTTGCACCTCCGACTGGAATACAGGTAATATATCGCTCTCCATTCGTTTTACGAAAAAATATAAATGCCACATCGTTGGGTATTACGAAGGTCCTCGTAAGTCTCACTAACATTAGGAGCAGAATGAATCAGCTATACCACCACAACAGAAAAATGTCTTTGACAGAAATCGTGTGTGTAAGCAGACCCAAAAGGTAATGAGATTCTTTCTTTCGACCAATCAGAAGAAAGTAAACAAGTATATGACGGACGAACGAACCATATTGGTTCAAATAATTCCATGCATAGGCTCTATACCCTAACCGTTTTCTGTTCATGTTTGTATTTTCATGTTCAGGCTTTACATTCGATTCATTTTCTGTTCGTATTTGTATTTTCAAACCCAGGTCTTACGAGCAATTCGTTTCACTTTTGTATTTGTATTTCCTGTTTCATTAGAGTTATTAGATACAAGTCGAGTTTCATACCCGGGTCTTACGAGCAAGTCGTTTCATGATTGTATTTGTATCACCTGTTTCACTAGACTTATCAGACACAGGATCAACATAACAAATTTATTAAAAACATTTTATGTTTTTGCTAATGTCTTTATGTTTTATAACATTAGCATAGTAATTTTTTAAGAAAACCTAACAAAAATTTATCATGACATAACCTATCTATCATACTAATCAATGAATAAATGCTAATCTATACAGGGTTGTCAAATTATCTCAGTCAGATACGCAGTTGCCAAACTTACCAATCTCACATGTTCTATCACAACTACGACATACCACTGTTAATTTAATATTAACATAAATATTTATTATATCATAACCTAATTAACAAATTGAATTATGAATAAATACTAACATAACAAAGTTTTAACATCAGTAAACCTAACAGAATATATATGTTTATTGTAATTTTTATTTATTTAAAATTTATTTTCAAATTTTTATTCTTTTTAATTTTTGTTTATTTAAAAATATATATATTTAAAAAAAAAAATTTATTATTTATTTTATTTTAATTTTATTTTGTTTAAAATATATTTTTTTCAAAATTTTTTTTAATTCTTTTATGTTTATAACTTAAAAATTTGCATTTTTACACACCCTAAAACAGTAAATCGAAAAATCAGTAAATCAAACCACACCATCACCCCTTCCACCTCCCTCCCACTTCAATGATATATTATTCTATTGTCTCAAGTTACACATCGAGTATCATTTTGGATAAACATAACATAACGTAAAATTAAGTTCTTTATACACTGATCAACGAGTATACGCTAACGTGACAAAGCTTTCACCTTAATAAAGCTAACATAGCATCATCTGAACTGGGAATATAATGTACAACGACAAACCTAACACACCTTAAACACGAATAAACTGTTAACATTAACAAAGTTCCACACTTAACAACAGTAAAGTAACTAACATAGCATACAAAAACGTAACCTATGCATACTTTGTCAATCATATCTCTAACATAACAATGTTAATTTTAGATTAACATGGTAATATTTAACAAAAATTTATCATAACCTTGTCTAATTATCATACTGATCAACGAATATAGGCTAACGTAACAAAGTTTTCACATTAATAAAGCTTACATAGCATCATCTGAACTAAGAATATAATCCACAACGACAAACCTAACACTAAACATGAATAAACTGTTAACGTTAACAAAGTTTCACACTTAACAACAGTAAAGTAACTAACATAACATACAAAAACGTAACCTATTCACACTTTCTCAAGCATATCTCTAACATAACAATGTTAATTTTACATTAACATGGTAATATTTAACAAAAATTTATCATAACATTGGCTAATTATCATACTGATCAATGAATATACGCTAACGTAATAAAGTTTTCACATCAATAAAGCTAACATAGCATAACGAACTAAGAAAATAATATACAACGACAAACCTAACACAACTGCACATGAATAAACTGTTAGCATTAACAAATTTCCACATTTTAACACCAGTAAGAGTAGCTTAACATTGCATACCAAAACGTAACTATTCATATACTTTCAATCAACATCTCTAACATATTAACGTTAATTACATTGACACAGTAATATTTAAAAAAATTATCACGTCCTTGTCTAATTATCATACAGACCAACGAATATATGCTAACGTAACAAAGTTTTTACATTAACATAGTAATATTTAACAAAACTTATCATAACCTTACCTAACTATCATAATCCCCAACAAATAATTGCAAACATAACAAAATTTTATCCAGACATAACATAAAAATAAGTTCTTTATTTACTAACCATCGAATATATGCAGTGTAATAGTTACCGATCCTAAAACAGTAAATAAGTAAATCAGTAAATCAAACCACCAGTCCCCTCCCCTCCCCTCCCACCCACCCCTCATGATCTTGTGATCTATTGATTCAGGTCACATTCGAGTATCATTTCGGATAAACATAACACAAAAATAAAGTTCTTTATATACTAACCAACGAATATATGCTAATGTAACATTGTTTTCACATTAATAAAGCTAACATAGCATTACCAGAACTAAGAATATAATGTACAACGACAAACCTAGCACACCTTACGCACGAATAAACTACTAACATTAACAAAGTTCCATACTTAACAACAGTAAAGTACCTATCACAGCGTACAAAGCGTAACCTATTCACACTTTTTCAAGCATATCTCTAACATATCAATGTTAATTTTACATTAATATGTTAATATTTAACAAACATTTAGCATAACCCTGTCTAATTATCATACTGACAACGAATATAACGCTAACGTAGCAGTTTTTTACATTAAACAGTAAAATTTAACAAAAATTCATCATAACCATACCGAAATATCATAATCCCAACGAATAATGGCAAACATAACAAAGTTTTATCCAAACATAACATAAAAAATAACAAAGTTTTATCCAAACATAACATAAAAACAACTTCTTTGAATAAAATATCATAGAAAAGTGTAATAGTTTACTGATTTTAAAGCTGTAAATCAATAAATCAGTAAATCAAACCATCCGTCCCTCTACTTCCCCTCCCCACCCACCCATCCATGATCTATTGATCTATCGATTCAAGTCATATTTCGAGTATCATTTTGGACAAACATACCATAAAAATAAGTTCTTTATACACTGACCAACGAATATATGCTAACGTAACAAATTTTTAGCATCAATAAAGCATACCATAACCTGAACTTAAAATTATAACGTGCAGCGACAAACCTAACATACCTTGCGCACGAATAAACAGTACTTGTGACAAAGTTCCATACTTAACAGCAGTAAAGTAACTAACATTGCATACAGAACGTAACCTGCTCACACTTTTTACTTTACTGCGATTTCTACTTTACTGCTGTTAGGAAATCTGGAACTTTGTTAATTTGACTGTTTATTCGAGCGTAGGTATGTTGAGGTCTATGTCAGTGTGAGCAAGGACATAAATCATTCAACCTTTGCCAGCCCCTAAGTCAAATTCTGCGCACGTATATATATATATATATATATATATATATATATATATATATATATATATATATATAAATATAAAACATATATATATAAATATATATTATAATATATATATATCCCCTCAACCTCTACCCTAATGAAATCCACTGCCGCCCATATATATATATATATATATATATATATATATATATATATATATATATATATATATATATATATTTACATATATATATAAATATACTTTTATTTATTTGTATTCTTATCAGTTACCAAAAACTTTTACCATAATTTTGAATCACCCTGTATATATAGATGAATAAGAAGAGGAAGCATAATTTTGGCAACATTTATTATAATGGACGTTTCGGGTATATAACGTTACCCATCATCAGCACTGCAATTGAAATAAAATAATATAATTTTATAACACAAAATATAAATAAAATGAACTAATATAAAACTGTAATACAATGAATGAACACATATGTAAATTTAAAATAAATAAATCACACGAAAAAAGTACCTAAGATTGAGTTAGGTTTCATTTATAGAGAAGGCGAAATGCAAACTAAAAGTTACGAAAATTTGTTTACAGTGAGAAAACAAAAAACAAAAGTTACTTGGTTGGAATATATATAAATTAATGAGTGAAGAGGGGGATAGAAGACAAATCCTTATTTAATTCGGGTTTTAATTCAAAAATGTAGAGAGACTCAAGAATCTTTCTGTCGAGTTGATCATTGGCAGGGGATAGGGAACTAAAAAATTTTTGTGCAATAGGGTGATTATTTTGAAAGGCATGATTGCGTATGGAGGAGTTTTCTGGGGTTGTGATAGGTAAACCAGTTCTATAAGAAACTCCCCGGTGTTTCGAGATCCTCAAGTAAAGTTGGAGGCCTGTTTGGCCCACGTAGCGGACGTTGCAGTCCGCACACTTATACAAATATACTAATGAGGACCTCATATGTAGAGGAAGAGAATCTTTATGGCGGAAAAAATTTGAAATACTGTAGTTATTAATAGGAATGAAAATAAAGCGAGCAAAAGGAAAAGCATTGGATAGAGTGTGATTGAGAGTTTTCACATATATATATATATATATATATATATATATATATATATATATATATATATATATATATATATATATATATATATATATATATATATATATATATATACTATATATATATATATATATATATATATATATATATATATATATATATATATATATATATATATATATATATATATATATATATATATATATATATATATATATATATATATATATATATATATATATATATATTTTATATATATATATATATATATATATATATATATATATATATATATATATATATATATATATATATATATATATATATATATATATTATAGCCGTACGCTACTGTGAAAGTAATCGAATGGCCGGTATTTGCACGGTAATTTACAGTATTGCAGAGTAATTTCAAACGAACGAAGAGTGCGGTTTTCGACATTCTTTTGTTTAATTATGATGCATAGCAACAGCTTCTGTAACGCACGCCGACGATATTGGCTCTTCTATTTTTTACAATTTATGTTATTTAGACGCTGAATTTATCATTTTTATGATAAAACTTTTTATACAATTTTATGCGGTGAGTGCAGTGAACCTGCTTGTAAAAACTGCAATTATATACTCAACTGGCTCCTGTGTTTAACATCCTTACAAAAGAAGTTCTGTCTGACTAGCAATTACTACAGCAGAGCTTCATTGGTGACACTCTGGATTTTGAAGCAAAGCCTACCTGTAGTAGTAGGCCCCCCCAACTACCCAGCCTCTCCTGAATCTGCAGCACCAGCTTTTTTGTGCCTGGTAGAACCTCGGAATCTGCATTTTAAATATTTTCCTACTGTTAAAGGAAAGTTATTATTATTATTATTATTATTATTATTATTATTATTATTATTATTATTATTATTATTATTATTATTATTATTATTATTATTATTATTATTACTTCTTTTCTTCATTTTATTTTATTATTTGTAATATTATATTTATATATATAATTAATTTTCCATAATTTTCAGTTTTATATCTATACATAGGCAACATACACCGGAAACAGAATACTTTTCAAGCCGGAAACAGAATAGTTTTCAAGCCGAAAACAGAATAGTTTTCAAACCAGAAACGGAATCTTTTTCAAGCCGGAGACAGGATAGTTATTTTTACATTTTTGCACTGCCATCCTTTACATTATTATTTTTTTTTTATTATTATTTTTTTTGTATTAGTGCTGTTGTTTCCTCTTTTTCCTTTTTCTTTCCTTCTTCCTCTCTCCACAATTTCTTTTCTCTTGCTTCATTCTCCTGCACTCGTCATGGTTGAGACGGATTCTACTCCTTCCCCTACTCCCACGCATGTTCGTCTTCCCCCCTTCTATTCACACCACCCTGAGCTATGGTTCTCTATCGTTGACGGTATTTTGCGCACCGTCGGCGATGAACAGACAAGATACGGTATTGTCTTGTCTTTCTTGCCCGAAGAAGTCTCGCTCCGTATCAGAGACTCCATTCCTACCTTATCTTCTTCTGACACTCCCTACACTGCTCTTCGAGATCTTTTGGTCTCTCGTATGGCTCCTACTCAGGAAGCAAAGTATGAGGAGTTGCTACGTGGCACCTCGCTAGGAGATCAGAAGCCTTCTGATCTCCTGGTGCAGATGTTGTCCTTATTAAGTGGTCCTCCCACCCTCCAGGAATCAGGTTTCATCCGCACACTTTTTGTGCAGAAACTTCCACACGACGTTCAATATTTTCTAGCGTCTATGGACCCGAAGCTTTCTCTTCAGGAGGTAGCAGAGAGGGCAGATGGTCTCCTGCGCCGTTTCAACTCCAATGCCCCCGCTATTTCTGCTATTTCTGCCCCTGTGACTGTCTCCTCTTCTCCTGCAGCTCAGGCATTTCCTCTTCCTTCTACCTCTTTGCCTCCCCTGTCTTCTTCGCCTTCTTCTCCTTATACTTTTTCTTCCCCCACCCCTGCGGTTTCTTCGGTTCCCTCTTCCGCTGCTGCTGCTTCTTCTTCTTACCCGGTGTACCCGCCCCATCCCTCGTACCCTTGGTCCATCTCCAGCGCCTCTCACGACCCCTGTTCATCCCGATTTTCGGGTATAGAGGCTCGTCTTTCAACTTTGGAACATGGCATGGCAGACATCAAGGCGGAGCTGATGTCCATCTCCGCCATGCTGCGGTCTCCAAGGGACTCTCGTTCCCACAACCGCTCCTCTTCAGGTCGTCGCTTCTCCGACCGTTCTCCCACCCCAGGCCCTCAGCAATATCCAAATGGGTATTGTTTTTATCACTACCGGTTTGGCCTGAAAGCGAAAAGGTGCAACCAACCCTGCACTTTTTCGGGAAACCCTCTAGCCAGCGGTTCATAAAGGCGGTGGATCCAGCTGGCCACCCCTCTGTTTGTTCTTCCTCTCCGCCTTCTTCGTCTCAGGATGTCCTGCGCCTTTTCGACAGGTCCACAAACCTCTTCTATCTTATCGATACCGGAGCCTCGTATTCTTTGCTACCTCGAGATGCTACCCAGAAGTCCGCTGTTCCTCTTCCTGACCGGGCTCTTTACGCTGCAAATGGTAGTACCATCCCCGTCTATGGTGAGCGCCTGTGCACCTTAGACCTCTCTCTCCGCCGTCAATTTCCCTGGGTATTTGTGGTTGCTGATGTGACCCAACCCATTTTGGGAGCTGATTTTCTGTCACATTTCGACCTTATGGTCGATCTAAGAAACAGGAGATTGGTTGACGGTTGTACGTCTCTGTCTTCTGCAGGTACCGTAGTTTCTTCTGCTCTTAAAGGCATCTCTGCTGTTGCTCCTTCTTCTGGTACCTCCCCCTTCTTCACCATCCTGCAGAAGGATTTTCCGGCGCTGTTGAACCCCTGTTCTTCTTCTTCTCCTGTTCAACATTCTGTGCGCCATCATATAGAGACTACTGGCTCTCCCACTTTCGCTCGTGCTCGGCGTCTGCCTCCACAAGCTCAAGGCAGCCAAGGCGGAGTTCGAGCACATGCTCGAACTTGGTATCGTCCGCCCTTCCAAAAGTTCATGGTCCTCCCCCTCCACATGGTGCCTAAAGGTGCTTCTGATTGGAGGCCTGTGGGAGATTTTAGGGCTCTGAACGCTTGCACAATACCAGATCGCTACCCGGTCCCGCACATCCAGTCTTTCACCTCGAATCTGGCAGGTAAGAGCATCTTTTCAAAACTGGATCTTATAAGAGCTTACCACCAAATCCCAGTAGCAGTAGAGGACATACCGAAGACGGCCATCATCACCCCTTTTGGCCTCTTTGAGTATACCAGAATGCCGTTCGGTTTGAGGGGTGCAGCTCAGACTTTTCAACGCTTCATCGATGACGTTCTTAGAGGTCTCCCCTTCGCCTTTGCTTATCTGGATGACCTCCTCATAGCTTCCTCTTCTCCTGCCGAGCATGAGCAACATCTACGTGCAGTTTTTGCCAGGTTGGACGAATGTGGCATGCGTCTCAACCCGGCAAAGTGTGTTTTTGGTGTCCCTTCTCTTACCTTTCTAGGACACACTGTTTCAGCGGATGGCATTTGTCCTCTTGCAGAGCGCGTGGAGGCCATTCGCACCTTCCCTAGGCCTGTCTCTCAGAAGCAGCTTCGTCAGTACCTCGGCATGCTTAACTTCTATCATCGTTTTCTCAAATCGGGCGCTGATATTCTTCGACCCCTCACCGCTCTCATCCGCCCCAAGCACCGAGGCAGTTCTACAAAAGTGGACTGGTCTGATGAAGCTACGGCTGCTTTTGAAGCTTCCAAAGAAGCACTCGCTTCTGCCACACTCTTAGTCCACCCTCAGGACCAGCTCCGACCAGAGTTCAGGTAGATGCCTCCGATTTTGCTGTCGGAGGTGTTCTCCAGCAGCACCTGAACGGAGTGTGGTCTCCTCTCGCAAGTTGCAACCTCCTGAGACTCGCTACAGTGCTTTTGGGAGGGAGTTACTTGCGATGTATCTCGCCGTTCGTCATTTCCGCTACTTTCTGGAGGGTCGTGAGTTCCACATACTCACTGATCACAAACCACTTACCTTCGCTATGGTCTCCAGAAACGAACGGCACTCTCCTCGAGAAGCTCGTCACCTTGAGTATGTCTCACAGTTCACCACTGATGTCAGACATATTTCAGGTGTCGACAACTTCACTGCTGACGCTCTCTCCCGCATTGAAATCGACGCGATTTCAGCCTTACCTAACATCGACTACGACGCTATGGCAACGTGCCAGACTACTGAGGATCCTGCGCTTCCACAAGATTCTTCTCTCAAGCTGGAGTGGCTCCAACTCCCTGGGATAGAGAAGAAACTTCTGTGCGATGTCTCTCAAGGATCTCCTCGTCCTTTCGTACCTGCATCGTTCCGTAAGGCTGTCTTCCTCAATCTTCACTCGCTTTCCCACCCTGGCATTGAGGCTTCACGCAAACTGGTTGCTGCCCGATTTGTGTGGCCTGATCTGAATGCCGACGTAGCAACTTGGTGTCGCACTTGTCTTCCCTGCCAGCGTTCTAAGGTCCACCGTCACACCAAGTCCCCGCTAGGCACCTTCTTACCTCCTGGTGCTCGCTTTGAACGTGTCCACATCGACATCGTTGGACCTCTGCCTCCTTCCCGCGGTAAGAAATACATTCTTACGTGTATAGATCGGTTCACACGATGGACCGAGGCTATCCCTCTCTCTGTCGCCAACGCGGAATCCATAGCTAAAGCTTTCTTGGCTCATTGGATTTCGCGCTTTGGTGTGCCGCTTTCTGTCACAACGGACCAAGGTAGACCTTTTGAATCCTTCTTATGGAGAGATTTGATGAATCTTCTTGGTTCGAAGATTCGCACGACTTCTTTCAATCCAAAATCGAACGGAATTGTTGAACGTTTCCACCGTCAGCTAAAGGCTTCTCTTCTAGCTCAGCCCAATCCGGAAAATTGGACTGATGCTCTCCCGTTTGTAATGCTTGGCATTCGCTCCGCAGTTAAAGAGGATCTGCACTGTTCGGCTGCTGATTTAGTGTATGGTTCTCCTCTTCGTCTTCCAGGTGACTTCTTTTCACAGTCTTCTCCTCCTTCTACAGCCGACCCGCTTGCTTATCTTACCCGCTTGAGGCGCTGTGCTTCGTCGTGGAGACCGACTCCTTCTCGTCCACACAAGGTGCATTCCTATATCCCTAAGGACCTTTCTTCCTGCACTCATGTCTTCGTTCGACATGACTCCCACCGCACCGCTCTCCAACCTAAGTACGATGGACCTTTTCCAGTGATACTTAGGAAGGAGAAATTCTTTACGATCCAGCGTCCCACACGTACAGAAGTCGTTTCGATCGATCGCCTTAAGCCTGCTTTCTTTGAGGCGAATCCTCTTCCTGTTCTCGATCCTGACGCTTTACCTTTTGTTTCAATTTCTCCTCCTTCAACTCGTTCTTTTAACGTTCCTATTTCTCCTCCTGCATCTCTTCCTCCTCCTTCTCCTCCTCCTCCTCCTCTCCCTTTTCCTGATCCTTTTCCTTATCCTCCTCCTCCTCCCCTTCCTTCTCCTCAGCCAACAGCACCAATACGACCGGCACAGACTCCACCCGCACGGTCATCGTCAACCTTGCCTCCCTCCACTCCGGCTCAGGATTCTTTACCTCAAGCTCCACCTCGGGCTACTCTTACGACACATGCAGACGTTCCGACTCGCCCGATCACACGTTCGCAAACAGGAAATCCTGCCCAGACTCCATCCCAAGCTCCTACTAGACTATCGAGCAGAGGTAGGCATATACGATGGCCAGCGCGCTACCTCGATTAAGTTATCGTGCCTTTGGCACTGCAAGGGGGTATATAGCCGTACGCTACTGTGAAAGTAATCGAATGGCCGGTATTTGCACGGTAATTTACAGTATTGCAGAGTAATTTCAAACGAACGAAGAGTGCGGTTTTCGACATTCTTTTGTTTAATTATGATGCATAGCAACAGCTTCTGTAACGCACGCCGACGATATTGGCTCTTCTATTTTTTACAATTTATGTTATTTAGACGCTGAATTTATCATTTTTATGATAAAACTTTTTATACAATTTTATGCGGTGAGTGCAGTGATCCAAAAATATTTGATATATTATGTATAAATTAAAATAATTAAGTAGGCCGATGTAGGCCCTATTAGGACCCCCAGTGTAAAGTGACTTATAGAAATTTCATTATATTTATTTTTTACCATCTGTTCTTAGTTAGTTTATTCATGGTAGAAAGCTTTGGGTTAGGCATAAACCAAAGCCTAATTTTTCCTTAAGGGTTTCCTAGTAAGGGACCTACGGCCGATTTTCTAAATTTTACTATTGTATATATTTTTACAAATCAAGTAGGCCAATGTAGGCCCTACTTGTTTATATTCAATTTACTTTTATTTTTATTTATTTGTCATTATCATTATTTATATATTATTATATATTGTTTTTCGTATTATTTATTGCTATATTTTTCTTTTACCCAGGATATCTGGGGTTCAAGCTTCAGGCTACCTTCTTGTACAAACTGAAATTATAAGCTCAATCTGCTCCTGTGTTTAACATCCTTACAAAAGAAGTTCTGTCTGACTAGCAATTACTACAGCAGAGCTTCAATATATATATATATATATATATATATATATATATATATATATATATATATATATATATATATATATATATATATATATATATATATATATATATATATATATATATATATATATATATATATATATATACGGTAGTATATATGGTTGATAAGAAACTTAAAATTATAATAATATATATATATATATACTCTTTATATAATAATAATAATATATGTAATATATATAATATATATAATATATAATATATGTAATATATATATATATGGAATAATAATATATATATATATATATATATATATATAATATATGTATATATATATAATAATATAATATAATAATATAATAATATATATACTAATAATAATAATAACTCTTTATATATAATAATAATATATATATATATATAAATATAATAATAATAATAATATATGTAATAATAATAATATATATATATATAATATAATATATATATATATATATATATTATTATATATAATATAATATATATATGTAATATATATATAATATATATCATATATATATATGCCATAATATGGTATATAGCATATATACTACATGCTGCTGCTATATATATATATATATATATATATATATATATATATATATATATAATATATATATATATATATATATATATATATAAAAATATATATATATATAACTTAATAATATATATATATATATATATATATATATATATATATATATATATAATATATATATATATATATCTTATACTGATATATATATATATATATATATATATATATATATACCGGTATATATATATATATATATATATATATATATATATATATATATATATATATATATATATATACTATATATATATATATATATATATATATATATATATATATATATATATATATATATATATATATATATATATATATATATATATAATAAATCTTTATATAGAATCTTGTTAATAATTTAGAAGGAAAGTCACTATTTAATAATTTACTTAAGCACAAATTTTCGTTTCTTTTCTGAAACCTCATCAGGTGCTGGTTGTTGTAAGATTAAAATTAAATTTAATATTAACAATAGAAATCTAAAAAGTAATTTATATTTTAGATTTAAGATTTTTATAGAAATTAGTGGAGTTCAAAATGTTATTTAGAGTGGGATTGATATTGATTTCACCTTTTTGTCTATTATAATTATTGGTGTTAAGGATGTAGTAGGATTCAAGTAATTTTCTTCTGTGTAAATCTTTTGAATGTATGAGAGGGGTCATGTTGTTAATGTCAATAGTATGGTTATGTGTGGCACGATGTAATGTGAGGGCAGAATTTAGGTTGTCAGTGGTAAGGTCATGTTTGTGTTGGTACAGTCTACGGTTAAAGTCATGTGTTTCTCCGATGTATAAGGAGTTACAATGAAGGCAAGGGATTTTATAAACACATTGGGGTATGTTAGTGGGTCGATTTATGTTGGGTCTAAGAATAGCTTTAAGGGGTAAATTTCCTGAAGAGGTGAGTTTAATATTATTGAGTAAGATGTATTTTAATTATTTAAGAGGAATGTTAGGTATGGGTAAGAAAGAGTTGTTATTAGAGGGGTTATAATTGTGAGGTTGATAAAAGAATT
>JABUQX010123671.1:0-10000 GCA_015478945.1 Trachelipus rathkii | reverse complement strand
CGGCCTCCCGGTGGACGACGGGGGGAACTTCGTCCCCCCTCTGTCCCCCGTCGGCTCGAGCCCCCTAAATGGGGATAATAATTTTTTTTATTTTTTAAAATATTTCCGACGAATAAATGCAGCACAAAGGGTAAAACAAATTATATATTTGGAATCAGCGGAAAATTCTAAGGGGGGGTTTTGAATTTTTTTTTTTTTTTTTTTTTTTTTTTTTTCATTTATTCGCTGAAATATTTTAAAACAAATTTTTTTCCCCCAATTTAGGGGACTCGAGCCGACGGGGGACAGAGGAGGGGACTTCGTCCCCCCGTCGTCCACCGGAAGGTCCGAGAGACCCCGATCCTGCCATCTTTGCGGTTTTTTAAAAAACCCTTTTTAAAATTATTTGAGCCATTTTAGTTAAAAAAAAAAAAGGGGGAATTGGTTAATTTTACTTCCCTTTACACTTGGTATTATTTTAACTAAAGGAATACCATAGGGTAAGCCGCAAAGATGGCAGGAGTCGGGGTCTCTCGGCCTCCCGGTGGACGACGAGGGGACTTCATCCCCCTCTGTCCCCCGTCGGCTCGAGCCCCCTAAATGGGGATAATAATTATTTTTTAAATATTTCCGACGAATAAATGAAAAAAAAAAGTAATTTATTTTTTACTGTAGGTTGCTGTCCGGTTTCTTGAGTTACATGATTTCAGCTTTAGACACTGATATATAATATTAATATATTAAGTGAATAGTTTCAAGTAATATTATTATATATATATTATATATATAATATATATATATATGTTTATTTGATATATTTTTTTATCTATATATACTCAAAATATAAGAGATATCTTTTATAGTATAGTTATAATTATATTTTCTTAGTTAAAAATAATACCTAACCAAGATTTTTTAAAGGTAAGTTAAAATTATTCTTTTTTTTATATAATGGAAAAATATTTAAGGGTAAACCGCGAAAATGGCAGGAGTCGGGGTCCTCTCTGGCCCCCCGGTGGACGACGGGGGGACTTCGTCCCCCCTCTGTCCCCCGTCGGTCGAGCCCAAAATTTTTGGGGAAAAAAATTTATTTTAAAATATTTCCGAAGAAAATGAGGGAACTGCTAAATGTCTAATCAAAAAAAATAAAAAAAATCAAAACCCCTTATTAGAGGTCTAATGCTGAATTCCAAATAGTTATAATTTTGGTTTTACTGGTAGCTTGTAGTTCCGTTTTCGAAGTACATGATGTCAGCTTTAGACATCTGCTCTCGATAGTAGTAGTATTATATTAAATATATTTCCAAAAATATAAATATATAAATCTAAGATTATTATAATAGTATATATATATATAGTATAGCTATGTATATATATATTATATATATATATATATATAGTAGTATATTATATCTCGGTATATATATTAATATATAGTATATATAAAATCTGTATTATATATATATAGGCTATATTATATATATATATATATATCATAAGGCGACTCCTGCACTCGTTGCTTACTCGTGCTTCACACGATGTGTGACATTATAGGAAACTTCTTATTTTTGCAAATTTCATAATTGTACGATAATATTCTCTTATTTTTTTTTGCTAAAGTGTTGGTTAAATAAATGAAATTATTACATAATAAATATATAAGATTATGCAAAATTGAAAAGAAATAGGGCAGAATAGCCGCTACTTAAATAACGCTTTTAACACATTAAAAATAGGACTAACCCGTGCCCTAAGCAGTTGGCGGATATCATATTAGTGAAAAATTTTATGATAAGCGAGTAAAATTTTTATTTTTACATTCAAATTTTTATTTTAATACTGAAAACATGTTTAAATACTTTATACATAAATAAATTATTTCCTGAACAAAGTAATATGTAAAAAAAACTCAACAAATAATAAAAAAATTTATAAGATAAAAAAAAACGATAGAATTATAAAAATAAAAATAAAAGTAGCTTGAAATATTTATTAAATTAAAATGGGTCTTAGCCTAAAAAATATAAAAAACGGTTTCCCCCCAAAAAAAATAATTTAATGGACTAACTTCAAGTATTATAATTATATATATATATATTAGTATATAATATATATATATATTATATATATATATATATATATAATATATTATATAATATAATTATAATATATTTAATTATATTATATATCCTATATATTCTATAGTAAAGTAAAACTATAATATATATATCAATTATCATTATTAATAAAAATAATATTCAAATATAACATTAAAAATATATTGGCTTATGTAAGTATAATTATTCTGAAATATCATATATATATATTATATATTATATATATATATATATATATATAATTTTATATCTAATATATAGAGAGAGAGAGAGAGAGAGAGGAGAGAGAAGAGAGGACCGAGCAAACGATGTAGTTAACAATATTATAATTCCATTTCTGAATATATATGAATAATAAATAAAAAAAAAAAAAAAAAACTATATATATATATATATATATATAGTATATATTAGGGTATAGTATATATATATATAATATATAATATATAAAATAACAATAGCTATATATTATTTATATTATCTTATACGTAATTCCTATATATATATATATTTATTATATTATATATTATCATATATATTATGATGTATTCGGACCCTGGTAAAATTTTTGAATCGCGGATGAGATGGTGAGGTGCGGGATGTGAGTATTTCTAACATCGCGGTAATGCGAAAATGCGTAATGCGCGGATGCAGAAATTTTTTTACATTTCTCGGATGCAGATGCGGATGTTAGTCATAGTCCGTGCGGATGTGGATGAGAGACAAACAATACATTTCTAAACCAATGTATAATATATAATATATATATATATAGTATATTTTATATATATAATATATATTATAGTATATTAGTATTTTATCTATTATATAATATATATATATATATATTAGTAATATATAATATATATTATATAATTATATATATATATAGCAGTTTGGCCTTTCAATGAAGCTGAAAGTTTCCAGGATGCGGGACGAAGGCTATTAGAACTAAAAAATTAATATATAAGTACAATTGTGTAACTACATAAGCCTTACCTTGAGTTTGTTGGTTATTCAAAGATCTTTTTTGGTCCTTGAGGAAGTTCTATAGTTTTAAGATAACTCAGCCTTGTGGCTTATTAAATTATAAACTAACTAACTTATTAGTGGTCTATAGATTGAATTAGGTGTCATTAAGAATTTGGTTTATAAGAGGTAATTGAGTTGTTTTGATAAAGGTTGAGAAAGGGAAAATTAACAATTTACCTCCTAACACCTTAATTTTTGGATTATTAAAATTTTGATTTCACAAGCACAACAAATTGGGACCGATATTGAATATGAAGTGAGTCCACAGTTGTGGTATAAGACGTTTGTAATGTTTAGTGATATTTTATATATTTTGAAATTATGATGGTGCACGGAGTCGGAAGAGAAATATTATTAAATTCCGTCTTTAATAATAATATATATGAAGATACCTGATATATACTTAAAGATTTTGGTATGGGTTGAAATACTTGCACTGTAGAAAAATTAACTCTAAAATTCTTGCGGAAAGCTTTTCTACATTAAGTGAAGCTGATTCTTCATTCAACGTTGAGGAAAATGTTGAAAGCGATGGAAGGTGTGGTTCATCGTTTGTTCCAGATTCCGAATTACGAGAAATAATCAAAACTGATTTTCTTATGATAAATTGTCTGTGAAAGCAGAGAGATACCGCATAAATCATAGAGTTACAGCTGTTATTTTAATTCTGCTTTGAAAGATATGAGGATCTTAAACGCATTTAATATGCTAAATAAAAAAGTATAGAATTAGAAAAAAGTTTGTGTTGATGAAGAAAACTCTACACAAGTTACAGAACCAGAAATGCGAGTAAATCAGTTTTGATTAAAGAAAATATCAAACCAAAAACACTTGCAGGAATGAAATATGAGGTGCATGACGTTCTTATTAAAGAACCAGACTATTTCTACCTAGATCACATAACTTTACAACGAAAGCGCTCAATGAATAACAGATGAATTAGTTACATTTTTAATTGATCGATATAGTTTTATCTTACTTAAGTCAATGGTGTAATAAAATTAACTGAAATTCACATTGAGAGGCCTCTTCAGTTGTTAATATACCTTCTGCATGCTAATGAACTACCATTTAGACATGTTTTTGAAAAGATTAATGGTAAAACAACGAGCCTAATAAGCATCAAAGGTTTGATTGGAAATAAAATAAAACAAGGTTTAACAGAATTAAAGAAAAATATTTTACATTTGTGTCATTTTGCAATGTGAAATTAAAGTTCCTGAAGAAATAATAGGGGCCTCAGTAATGATCAAAACTATGTCTACGAATTGTTCACTGTAATAAAGTCTGGCAACATTTCAAAGCAGTTGTCCCTAAAATCTCCACGAGCTTTATGTCATGGTGATGGACCCGTACATTAATAGAACCCGCACTTAATGTCTCAATGACCAAATCCAAGAACAAAACTTGAAGAGTTAGCTCATCTGTATTAGAAGTATACGCCCTAGGTTGGTCTTGGATTATATCGCATTCAAAAGCTACAGAAGGTACTCAGAACTTTTACTACTTAATCTCTCTTATCAAAAATTAGAGGGAGGGGATAATATTACGATATTAATAATACACACAGATATATATATATATATATATATATATGATATATATATGATATATATATTATGTTATTATTATTAAGTTAAACATTTATTTAAACATTAATGTACGCCTACATACATTTGGACATGTATGTGGTGTATACTTATATATATATATATATATATATATATATATATATATATATATATATACATGTATATATATATATATATATATATATATATATATATATATATATATATATATATATATATATTTATGTATAAAGATATATAAAAAATATATATATATATATATATATATATATATATATATATATATATATATATATATATATATATATATATATATATATATATATATATATATATATCAGTATGACTTTGTGCTAGCACGAGTTAACATTATAGAAATGATCAGATCTTTTGCAAATTTCATAACGTTACAATAAAATTCCCTTATTTTTTTTTTTTTTTTTTTTGAAAATTGGTCAAATAAATGAAAATTATGTATAAGATATTATGCAAAATTAAAAAAAAAATGTAAGAATAATTGCCATTAAATAACGCTTTAATCTATTAAAATGGTGACAGTTCGTGCCTCAAAGCAATTGGCGGATATCATATTAGTGAATTCAGAGTATAAAATTGTTTATAAATACTATGTTTATAAATAATATGTTTAAATACTGTACATAATAAATAATAATTTTAGAAAAAACAATATTTAATAAAATAAATAAAATAATAAAAAAATTAATAAAATACTTAAGAATAATGGAAGAAAAATAATAACAATATTATAGTTAACCATGGAATCAACCTTAAATTAAAGAAAACTTTTAAGATAGGGATAACTAACTCAGTATCTAATATATATATATATATATATATATATATATATATATATATATATATATATATATATATATATATATATATATATATATATATATAGATAGAGAGAGAGAGAGAGAGAAGAGAGAGAGAGAGAGAGAGATATATATCCGGAGTAGCAAAGATAATGGAGTCGCCGTCGATATATAACAACAAATAAATATATATATATATTATTATACATATATTACTATTACATATTATTATTATTATTATATATATATATATATATATTATATATACATATGTATTATTAATATATATATATATATATATATATATATACATTATTATTATATATATTATTACATATATTATGATATATATATATTATTATTATTATTATTATATACATATATAAAGATAACATAAAGATACATATACATATATATATTTGTTGCTGTTGTTGTTATATATTATATTATTATTATTACATATATATATATGATATATATATGTATATATATTACATATATATATATATATTATTATATATATATTATATATATGGAACAATGTTCTCAGGAACAAATGTGAACACTTTCTCCACCCTGAGAACAATTTGCTTTCAATGATCATGGATCCTAGGGCAGAGGTTAGAACGCCAGTCTTCATTGTATAATAAATTCGAGAACAAGAGAAACAATGAGAAGTTTTCTCTTGTCCATTAATATTATTTCCATGCTACTGCCTATGCTGACATAATCGACTGGAACAAAGAAACCATAAATTCTCCACCACTCATGAAAGATTTTTAAAATGAGAATCTACTTAAAGCTATGACAAAACCCCATGAACTTCCTCCTATTACTTGTCACACACAAGCATTACAAATAAACAGATTGGAGAGGAACAATGTGGTTTAAAGATAGATGGTCAAAGATGTGTGAATTAGATTTTTATCTTCAAAATGCTGGCAAAACAGTTCTCAGGAAAGACGAAAGACGATTTGCATGTTTTCTTGGTTTGAAAAATGCTTATCATAGAAAGAAAAGAGGGAAGTTGTGGAGAATATTAGAAAGTTATGGAATAAATGATTTGTTCTTAAAGGCGATTAAAACATTTTGCAGAAAGAGTAGAGCATGTGTGAGGATTAAGAGGACTGAAGGGGAGTAGGTTAAAGTAGGAGTGGGTCTGAGACAAGGTTGTGTTATGTCTCCATGGATGTTTAGTATCTTTATAAAAGTGTACTTAGGGATATGGATAGAATAGGGAAGGAGCTGAAATGAGGTTTCATGAAGGTAATTGGGAGATAAGCGTTTTATTTTAACATTTTGCTAACGATATTGTTGCTAATACAAAAGAAAATGGGTGATTTGAACGAGTATGTCATGGAAAAGGATTAAAAATTAAAAATTGAAGTGATGAAAATTAGTACAAAATCCAAAGGAGACGATTCTCAAACTGGGTTGAATATTATAAAGATGAATAGGAAAAGTATAAAAGAGAATCCAGTCTTTAGGTACTTTCGGAGGCATGAGAGAAGAGTTTGACCATAAGGCTGCTGAAGGTATAGGGGAAATTTATCCAGGAAACTAAAAATGAAATTGTTTGAGTGTATATTTGTCCCTACTGTTCTGTATGGATGTGAGACGTAGGCATTAAACACTAAAATGAAAAAAAAAACTGAGATTTTGGAAATGAAAGGTTTACTAGATATTGGTTGAGTTAAGAGAAGAGATAGAATTAGAAATGTACGGATATGGGATATGTGCCAATAGGAAGATGTCTGATGGAAAGAGCAGATTAAGGGGTAATAAGGTGGTATGAACAAGTGTTTAGAATGAATGATAAATAATAGACTAGTAAAGAAGATTTTTATGTCTGAACTCTGAAGTATTAAGCAATAGGTATAGGGGCAAACCCAAATGAAGATGGGTTAATGGAGTAAAGGAGATAATAATGGAAAGGGGGATTAATATGGGTGAAGGAAATAGATTAACGCATTATTGGATTACTTGGAGAAGAGTAGTACATGCAAAGTTCTGTTAAGGGTTGCAATTAATTGTACAGCTAAATAGTTTTTAAATGATTAAACAGCATTCCCGATTTATAAACTGACACCTACCCCTCTAGATATGTGGGGAGAGAGAAATGAGTATGATATATATATATATATATATATATATATATATATATATATATATATATATATATATATATATATGGTATATATATATATATATATATATATATATATATATATATATATATATATATATATATATATGTTATTTATATATATATATATATATATATATATATATATATATATATATATATATATATATATATATATATATATATATATATATATATATATAATGAATGAGTCAATAAAGGAGATTTTAGTTTCCATCAGTGGGATCGAACACTGACTCTGCGTAGCTGAGTTAACAGTAACCGAGCGCTCTATCCACTAGGCCATCCACGTTCCCCAAAAAAAAAAGAACGTTTCAAGTCTAGCTTATATAACCCCGGTCTTCTCCTCCCATATATTGCAGTGCAGTATATATATATATATATGAGTTATATATATATATATATATATATATATATATATATATTATATATATATATATATATATATATATGTCTATGTGTGGGTGTAAGTATGTGTGTAGGTACGTATTTGTAGGCGTGCATATGTATGTTTATTGTTTCTTTTTTCACCATCTAAAAAAGGCCAAGAAATGTTGTTGACCTCATTGTGCTCTTGTAATTTGTCTGGACGTGATCGTGAGGCATCCTTCTTCATGAGTCTCCTTCGGGTCACGATTCGCGTGAGAAATAAAAAAAATAAATTGGAAATTGAGAGACTCTTGTTGGAGAGAAGAGAGGAGACGAGTCTTGCTTTTTATTGAAGAAAGACCCTGAGCAAAAGATCGCAAAGATAGAAAGGAAGATGGATGAAATCACAAGAAATGTTTAATTGTATATCTTATTATTATTATTATTATTATTATTATTATTATTATTATTATTATTATTATTATTATTATTATTATTATTATTATTATTATTATTATTATTATTATTATTATTATTATTATTATAATAGTTTTCATGTTTCTTCTGGTGGGCAAAGGTCGGAAGTCTGCATAATTCCACCAAAGATAAGAGAAATTCCGAAGCCAGATCCAAGTCAAAGACCGACATGCTCCAATACAATTCATGGGGTTTGAAAGTTTGCAAGTTAAAGGTAGTCGGGAAATAGATAAAGGAAATGTGTTCCAGATTTACTAGTGGAATACATTTAAGATTGAGCATAGCGGTTAAGTTTGGGGTCAGAGAGTTGGAAAGAGAGAGAGAGAGAGAGAGAGAGAGAGAGAGAGAGAGAGAGAGAGAGAGAGAGAGAGAGAGAGAGAGAGTTCAGAAGAGCGGTGTCTATTGTAATAGAGACATAATAAAGAAAGTGAGGCAACATTTCAACGGGAAGGAAAAGACTGAAGAGAGTTTCGGAGAGCAAAGGAGATGATAGGTCCTAGACTTCACCTTTTAAGGAGAGGTCTGCGAGTGGATCAATCCCAGGTGTGTTAGGGATACTCCATATAGGGTTCAAAGTGGCCTCTTTAAAGAGCAAGCAACTGAGGTGACTTGAAGAAATTTCGAATGTGCATAAGAACAAGGGCTGCGGAGTCGGAGCCGCGGAGTCGCGAGGTTTTGGTTGGTTTAAATTTTTTTAGAAGTGGAGCCGTAGTTGGAGCAGAAATTCTTGCAGATATTGGAGCCGAAGCAGGAGCAGAAAAAAGGTGCTGCTCCGGCTCCGGCAATTGCTATTGTTTTTAAATAATTACATAGCTCAGCACAAATTTTGCTGACATATATGATATTTAATTCTTATGTAGTTTGTTGATCTGAATCCAAAAATTAGTTTTTTTATCACTCGCCTCCAGGTTTGCCGCTGTTCATATGAAAACATTTTTAAAAAATCCAATTATGAATTGAAATGCACAAATTTATCTATTTTTATTTTTTTAGCATTTCATAAAAGAAAAAATTTAATATCTTTATCATTATTAATATTTATTATTATTAGCCTCTATATTTCGGTGAGGTACACATTTTTTATTTAAACAATCAGTTTGTTTATCCAACGTTTGGTGTGGTTTGGTTTCCTGAAAAAGAAAATAATTTGTTTGTCTGCCATTTTTTTAATGGTTTTATGCAAATAAAGGCAAAACTGAACGTGATATCGGTTCGATGAAAAATCAAATAACGGGGAGAAAATTCCCCTCTCGAGATGTTTTAGGTGTCCTATTATATATATATATATATATATATATATATATATATATATATATATATATATATATATATATATATATATATGAAGCGGCGCAATTAAAATCAGCGGAAAGCGTTTCACTGATAAATGAAACGGTTAAACACCCGCAATCCATTGGTTCAAAGTACATC
>JABUQX010123670.1:22500-32077 GCA_015478945.1 Trachelipus rathkii | reverse complement strand
TAAAACTTCAAAAACATTATTAATGTCAAAATCCTCTATTTCCCCAAAATGTGTCTCTTCTAAATTGCTTATTCCATTCGATTGTCTTTTAAATGGACTTACAATGCAGTAATGCCAGCGGGAAATTTGAGGAAACCATAATATCCACTTCGTTGAATATTGGTCCGTGTTATTGGTTGCTGGATGGAACGTAAGTGATCTTCCATAATCGCATGTATGAATCAGTTAAAAATTGGAGTAGTCCTGCTCAAAAGAAAAAGAATGGTATCGATTGTGAGGTTTGGCCCCAAAAAAAGAAATGGCAACAAATTTGGGGTCTTTTTGGCCCCAAAAGAAAATGTTATTGTTCATATTGTTGTTGCAAATTTGGGGGTTTTACGGACCCCCCAAAAGAAGAAAAATTTGACAAACATGATTGGTATGGCGGTTTTTGGATCCCTAAAAGGAAACGTGGGGCTTGATCATTAATTCAAAGGTAAGATGGTTGATCAACCCCCAAAAAAGAAATTGACAAATGAGTGGCACCCTTTTTTGCCCCTCAATTGAAATGTCTGAAAGTAAAAGGAAACATTTACTTACTTTCTTGTGGATAATTATAATTAAATGAATAAAATAATAAGCTATTAAGAAAGTGAATTAGAATATGTGAATATAAAAAATATCAGTACATAAAATAAAAAAATCGATTATGGTCGAATTGTATATTTTTGCACAAATATTTTGGCAATCTTTACTCTTAAACTTATTAGTAAGTGTTAAATCTGTTACAGACTTTCTTTCTGTTGGTCTAACCTTAGTTTAAGTTTCCAACTTTTAACTTAGTTTAATACCGATAGTTATTGAGGTGAATGCGTATGACTATGAGCATGTACAAATTTAGAATAATATTCAACGAACTGACGCCGAATGAAATAATGCAAAGTATCATATATATTGATGAATTATTTTGGTTTTTCTTTTACTTAAAACATTTAGTAAAATAAATGAATGTATGTGACAGAACAAATTTAACTCACGTTTTCGACGATGAATAAGTCCTTGGTTGAAAAAAGGTACCAAGCTTCCAAGTAAGTAATTTATTATCCTCGTGACCTACTATTCCATCGGCGGTTTAGCTTTACCTACGATTCCCACAAATCTGAGCTTAAATATTTATATTCAACAAAACAAAAACTATAAAAAAAACTTGTTACTACTTTAACTTATATTTTATACTCATATCAAAAATCTGCTATATCAGGTCTGGAAAATTCATAAAGCTCTAGAGATTTAATACATCTAAACAACGTTATAAGACATATCATCTAAAAATGAAAAAAAACTGAAGTAAATGAATGATATAACGCCTATTCCGAGGATAACTCAGAGGGGCATACTCCCCTCGTACACCGCAAAATTTAATTCAGCAACTTCTCCAATTAGAGACTTACCCAAAAAAATCTGTGGTAAATTTCAGTTGGGAAATGCAAAAAAAAATTACTAGTTCCACAAATTTTGGCCAGTCTTTGTACCTCTGGCAGCAACACCGAAAAAACGTATTTTTTGCATTCAGTATTTTATTAAAGTGTTTTGTAAAATAAATTTGAACAATTGATTAAAAAACGGTTTGCTTAAATGCCCATAAGAATAAGAAATTAAAATATATATTGTTTTATTCTGTTTACTTTTATTACAAACTTTCTTTAAGCTTAGTTATAATGAATATAAATTATGAAACGTGTCGCCACCAAATTTCAGAGAAAATGTATTGTACAGTAAAGAAAACGATTAAATGAAATCGAATAAAATAATATAACTAGTAACATTGGTACCCACATCGAAAGTCTAAACAAGTATTATATTATATAGATAGAGTATATATACTAATATATAATATAATTATATAAAATATTATAATATATAATAATATAATATATAGTATATTACTATACTGGTACTATTTATATATGAATTTCTTCAAATTATTTTTGAGAATATCCTCCTTCCCCAGACGAGGAAGAAACCTACTAGGACTGTAAACTATTCACCGTTATCCGGCCGAAACAATATGATATCGTCCAGATACCGGCTAATAGTCAACAAAACACTTGGCCGGAAGGCCGGATAGGCGCCGGTGATACGGATAAGTTTGCCGATATCCGGGGCCCATAACCCTAGTTTCAACCCTTTTGAAACCGCAAATCACATTAAAACGAGGGTATTCTCTAGGTACATATGCCCTTTGCATTCAGGTTGCGTTCCTAACCGATACAAATATGTTGCCGTGAATCGACTCGAAATCAAACCCAGATAGCCGCAGGATAATTATGAAAAAATGGTACGCAACTGGAGGAATTTAAGATCAGTGAATTGACCGTTGGAATCCAGACTGACTGTCGAAAGAACAAAGAAGAACAGGGTACTTACCAACTCTTTAATGCAGTATCCACAATGTTCTAAGTTTTGGATGATTGACGGATGTTTGGAGCACCAGAATTTACTAAACTGCTTATAAACCACTTTATTGAGGATCCAGTTAACGACCCTAGCCGTTTCGACCGCTCCTCTACAAGTCCAATATTGTATGAAGTGGAAGAAGTTTGTTGAAGCTGGAAGGCCAAAGCGAATATTGCCGAAGATCCATTTAGATCACCCCTTATTCCTGACAACCAGTAGTCACCAATTCCAAACCTGAATGTGCCTATATAGAGACTTTGTATTTGACTATCTGTAAATTAAATATTCCTATCACTAAACGGAATTGGCTTTCCCATCCCTTCAACTTAATAAATCTATACATGTTCAGCTTGCAGGTATGCATTATTTTTCTACTATCGATCTGATCAAAGGATATTACCAGATAGAGATGGAAAAGGAAGTATTGGAGAAAAACAGTGACGTCTCAACACCTTTGGGCCATTGGGAGTTCTCTTCGGAATGCACCTTTTGGACTCAAAGAACTGGACCTGCGACATTTCAGCGGCAATGAGATTTGGCTTCCTTTATGCACACACTTCCTTGGAGTGTTCGTTATGATCTATTTGGGATGAGTGTCCCTAATCATGAGCGACAAGTTCTTTTTGAAAATATCAACAATCTTCTCTACATTCTGGAAGAGTCCTTAGAAGCATTTTAGAGTATGCGGAAAGCTGAGAATTAAAACCATCGAAGTTACTTATCGAAGAACAGAAGTAAAAATTCTTATCCACATAATGTCAGATAAGGCGTGCTAAACCCCCAATACAAAGGAATATTGAAGGTATTAGAATTATCCTCCCACCAAAAACTGCTACGACAAGTTAGGACAATTTTATAGATAGCCTCCTATTTAATTTTATCGGACGATATTCACACTGCCTTCAGTAAATTTGCAATAACCCTAATTTGATCTGCTAAAGTCCCGAGAAGTGTTCCTTGGGACCGGAACAGTGGCCAGACAAGCCTTGAAAAGCTTTAAAACAACTTTTTAACATCTCCACCTCTTCTTATCGTATCGCTGATAAAATCTTGAGCAGGTGCCTCCGTTGTTGCTTCACACTGTATGCTTCTAGTATTGGTGCTGGTGCATGGTCTTATCAAGTTGCAACAAGGCGAACATAAGCCCATCGCCTACATTTCTACAGTCTTTTCTAAAGCACAACGTGCTATAGCGCCCCGAAGAAACTCGCAGCTATTCGATGGGCTCGTAACAATCCTATATGAAACAATTTTCTTGTATGTAAACTGCAGTTCACTATTTACGGGAAATCATAAACCCTTGTTGTTTTTACAAAAAATATGCCTTTGGTAAAATCAGAATTGTGGAACAAACTTTGATACGAATTAATGACATTGATCACGGAACTTTGCTATATGTGCCAGGTAAAAAAAACATCGTCGCGATGTCTTTCCTAGAAACATCCATTCCAATTTGCAACAGAACAGGCAAAGGAAAAATCCTTTTCCGGCAGAAACCCTCCTGAGTGGAGTTCAACCGAATAGTGAAGATGTTGGGGTGAAGGAGATTCTTTGTTAGAGTGTTTAATCTATCTCAATTTCTATATGATACAACAGGGACGGCGCATCCTCAAATTAAGAACTGCGATGTTGATGAATTGTAAACCCAACAGAATTGGAATATCATCTTACCAACTGGAAAAACAAAAGACAGCAAATCCAGGATGCATCGAAGCAATGCAGTTTTTACCCGCTATCCGGGACAACTACCCTTTGTTCTTAGCATAGATGCCTTTGTACCAACCCTCTGATAAGTTCCGATTTTGTTATACTATAGCCAAACACATCCGTTAGGCTTTGGAGCATCCGACTCGATAAGGAGGATAAATATCAAAACATTCTAACTTATAGTCGTATATTTAGTGTCACTTTTCTGTGTCGACGTGGCATTCATTGATAGAAGTACTAGTCCCTGGAAGATCAACTAAGGTTACAGGACCTGGGTAAAGATATTGCTGTCTGCATTTGATTGTTGCCAAAGTTTGATTTTCTTCCATTGTCTCATATCTCTCATTCTTCATATCCACACAAACAGAGAGCTTATTAATCACATATCTATCGTGCACCTATTCTCTCTCTGACTCACCTGAAACATGAAATGCAATAAGAGAAAATCAAACTACAGAACAACTGGTAGCATACTCCAAAACCACTTGCTGTTGAAAAATGGAAAGTGATACGAGCTCAACTGAATCACCGCTGAGTCCCGGGTCTCCGTAATTCAACTTGTACCCTCCTGTTTACAGAATATCTCCTGTAGTCCTCAGTGTAGATAAAGAAACAGAGTCTCGTCGTCTAGATCGTAAACATTATTACACTATGCAGACATTTCCACACAGCTAATATACAACCCTTTTTCCAAGATTCCCAGGTAGAATACGCTCGAATGCATTCACTATCTATACTGTGTCGCACTAATGTCACAGCACAAGATCCGCACCCTCTGTAAAGAGATTAATAAAGGTTTGCCTTGCTAAGACGTCAAGACGATTTCAGGGTCCATTGAAACTACTTCAGTATTTTTGGCTAAAAAACTTTTTAGCAGGTTTAGTCGTAATGAATAACATCCTTCATCGAATAGAAAATATCAAAGTTAATCTAATTATGTAGTGTTCTTTCTTTGCACCACAGTACAAGTTGCCCATGTATAAACCATTATGAATTCCCAAAGTGCATGTTCGGACAGGAAGCTCTAATCAGCATTGTATAGACAAAAACTTTTGGCTATCAAAAAATTAGAGGGATATCTGTCGTGACATTATCCATGTCTTGTTTTATAAATAGTCAACCTATATCCAAATGTATTATATCATGCCTCCCCCGAGACTCTCAGCATACATACTATAGAGATCCATATTTGAAATTAGTGTAGCTGTGGTATTTATTAGCTACCAAAGTCGGCTAAGGGAAATACTTATGCCTTTGGTTTTTATTTTGTCCATACAATGGAAGCGGCCGTTGCCAATTCTATCAATAAAAACGATACCACACCTAGTAACGGCTTAGGCCTAACAAAGTATTTTGCCCTATTACCAATAATTGCGATATTTCGCGATTTGCTGATCTGACAATGCGAAGAGAGTTTAAAGCCCCGAAATTTGAAAGCATTATTGCAAACTGAATAATAATTAGACAATTTTATACAACGGCCCGATAATCCTATTCTTCTAATTGGGTTGCAGGAATGGTTGTGTGTAACATGTTACATTTTGCAAATATTTTTACGTATTTATATCCTGAAAATCCTAGTCTTTGGGATGTACAATTACCACAAGTTATATTGACATATAATCATTCTGGTACATGCTGCCACATCAAAAACTCCTTCTGAGATATTGAATCAGGAAGGAAGCCCATATAACCAACCTCGACTTCCTTGGACAGGGTAATACCCATTGGAAAGAGGGGCATGAAAACTTTTCTCCTTTCAATTTAAATCAGCTAGTGGCGCTTAAGATACAACTTCCAGGTGACTTAACTATAAATAAGTTTAAAGATCGATACCAGGAACCCTTACAAATAATAAAAGTCAATCCAAATGAAGTTACATATATAATAAGGTCTTTGGAATCTGACCGAATATATAAAGTCCATCACAGGCAATTAAAAAAATGGTTCATTCCCCCGAAATATGTAAGAGAAAATCCTTTATTTAATAAATTATTAACTAATCAAGTAACTGGAGGAACTTCCAGAAGACACCCCGGAGGATTCTTCGCCGGCAGCTCCACCAACAACATCTAATGTAACGGATATGGATTTGGATTTCGAGGATGATTCGGATGATGAAGAGGATGATTTCTTGAGATTTCCTGACTCCGCAGAAGTAGAAGAGCTTTCTAGGGTGGTGTTGTACAGCATTGAGAAGAGTCCTTCTTTCTTTGTATAGGCCGGTGAGAGATAAAACTTGGCAAGGTAGTAATTTTTTCTTCTGTTCTTCTACCTACTCTTCCTATATCTACTGTTCCTCATGTTTCTATGGTTCCCACCTACTCTCCCAATATCCCTAGTGAACTTTCTTCTTATCATCTTGCTAATTTATTTACTTCACCTATCTCTCCTTATCCTACTTCTCATCAAACTTTCCATTCACCTAACTTTTCAAATTCACCTTATACTCTTTCTGAAACTTCTCCATTTATTTCTCCCACTCTCAATTCACCTTCTTTACTGTCCTATACTCCTCTCTATATAACTGACCAAAGGAACCAGATGATTCCCTACAGGAGTGCACGACGGTTGTCATGTGAAGACCTCCAGAGAAGATTATTCTTTGCCAATTCTCCGGTGGGAGAAAACGAAAAATCAGAACAATCAGAACAATTAAATAATTATGAAGAGGCTGTTGGAATGTTAACCCCAAGAGTGGCAGTCCCTACAAGAAGGGGTGTACAATGGGCACCTCAAGTGAAAAGTGAAAACGAAAGTCCTGGTTCAAATGTCCAGGTAGAAAAAGATCAAGGAGATGGTGTGGTTTGTAGAGCAAATAGTATTGCTTCTCGAACCAGATTAAGAGACCCAGGCGGTTCTTCTGATGTGCCATGGATACAGCCGCGCATTCTGGAAAGGAAAAGATACAAAGATGGAAGATAAAATTGTCACTAAACGAACTATTTCGAGAAAAAATGTAAATAAATTAAGGAAAAAGTATTTTAAATAACTTATTGGAAATTGGTCACTAAATATTTGAGGAAAAAATAATGTAAATAAATTATTAGAAAATTGTCATTAAATATTTTGAAAAAAATTGCAAATAAACACATTTGGAAAATTGTAAATAAACCTACCGAGTATATAAGTTTTTCATATCCTGTTTTACCGTTCGTAATTGAGTCCTAAATCGAAACATTACTGAAAAAAAAGAAAAAAAAAGTTAATTTATATAAATATAATGTATATAGGGTAATAAAAAGTATATATGTATATCGAAATAAAATGAAAAGGATATATTGAGATTTCGATATTTCCCAAAGACCCAGGAAACCTCGAGTCAGATTACGACCAACAAAGGACTAAACCCAGGAAACCATCCGGTCAAATTTCTGAGAGTTCTGCTTCCACAGCTTTGAGGGCTATCCAACGAATTATAACTAGTGACATCGCAGAAGACACACTCACGGTGCTCTTATTTTTCTTTATTTCGTATAGGTCGTATGACTTGGTCCAATTAAAACCAGAGCATTTCCCGGGATACATACTCGGGTTGCTCTTCCTAATATGATTCAGAGCAGAGCATGCCATTAGGACAGCGCGATCCAAAAAGAATCCTCAAGAAACAGATTGAGCGTTACTGTCCTTAACGCAAAATGTATGTAGTTCTTTCCTACCATCCCAGATTTGCCAATATTATAACTGACTATAGGCATATGGAACTTTGCTCGGCATCCTGGAAGTCGCAGAAGTGGTAAACACTATGGACTTGACATAGACTTCGATCGCGAACTCAAATGAAGAATCTAATTGCTGTGTACAAGGAAGTGATGCGGTTACACACCTCTGACATCAAGATGGACTGCAAGCATACCAGCTTGCTATTTCCGGATTGCGCTTGGATTTCAATGGACCTAGAGCCCGTCATCAATTTAACCAATTGAGCAGATCCGAAAAACCATGTTTATACCTTGGGTCCAAAAAGATTTTTATCGGATGATTCTATCCGAGCAAAACCTCTTATTAACGCGTGGTAATTGACATGAAAGCTATCCTTTTGGAGAATGCTGTATATGTATAATATATTAGACATCCCTTGTAGACCAAGATCAGCATTATTTCCTACACAAGCCGAAATAGGGCCCACTATCAATTCCCTAAATGAAGAGAGAAATGCATTACCAACTTCCGCTCCAGCTCGTTCAATTCTCAGACCCGCGCGCACGATGACCGGCAGTGAGCCACCGCGCATTTATTCTCGATTAAGTTTCGTTGACCCAGCCTCCTATACACTTTCCACTTCTTATGCACCTGCCCCAGTTGCGGTTTCTGCTGCAACTGATTCTGAACCCATACCGGTGGCCTCCACATCTACTGCCACTGGTGTACCGTTTGCTTGTAGCCCTCCGCCTTTAAGAAAGCCTATGTGTGGAAGGTGTACTTTATTAGCGGTTGCGAATTCCCCAGCTACTACAACTGCTGTCCCTACCCCCACATTAGCTTCCAGCTTGTTAGCAGAAAATCCTTTAATGCCGCCTCCATCTTTGCCAAAACATCCGGCAACAGCTTATCAGGTTGTGGAGAGTCAATGGACTCGCAAAAGACCGCTGGAAAGCACCACACCTGTACCTGGTAAGAGATCAATACAACCCCCTTATTCTCCTGCTTTACAACAAATGAACTACGATTATCATGATCTTGCTCAGGGACAGTTTGATCAGTTCCTTGCTTACTTCAAGGCTTTGTTACATGCATCTGGAGTAGTTGTGGATGGAACGGAAATGCGAAATATTTTGGAAATATTTCTGAGAAATCATGAACGGCGGTATGAAGGTTCGGAATAGAGCAAAACACCCAATTTTTTATAGACTAGTTGGTGGTCTTGTACAGCTTCTTCGCTCTTTCCTTCCGTCATATATGACGGGTGGGGAGGAGTGTTATATTCTTCCTTTCTCCTTTTTCTCTTACAGCTCATCAGCTATAAACAATAAAAGTTGATTACCTGTTTCTGTTCTAGAATATAGTGGATAATTGTTGATTTCACATATTAAGGTATAAACATAGATCTAGTAATTGATGTATATATAATGACTTATTGGATTGGGTTTGTAAGTATAATTTGTATTTTGTTTCTTGCCACCAACTAGGACAAGCATATTTCCCAGATCTCTCTTACTCTCTCATTTATTGTTGGACTTTGTCACCAATCAAGAATCAGTGAGCTACCTCCAAGTGCTCACTTACCAAAAGTTCCAGTAGCTCAGAGAGAACCTCTGATTTTTCAGAGGTAAGCAGTACAAAAACTTGGGTAGATAGGTTTCACTTATTATGCTTTTTGGAAATGTAAATGAGACAAGAAAACTTAACTGACTTTGCTCATTAGTTCATTATAGATCAATCTCTGAGGTAATAAATAAGTAATGTATGTTCCATTTCTGCCAGGTTTAAGTTT
>JABUQX010123670.1:10000-15000 GCA_015478945.1 Trachelipus rathkii | reverse complement strand
TATATATATGTATATATATATATAATATATATATATATATAAATATATATAATATAGTTATATTATATATATATATAGATATATATATATATATATATATATATATATATATATATATTATATATTAGTATATACTCTATAACAACATATATATATATTATATATATACGATATTTTTTTAACCCGATATATTGATATTTTTTTAAACATACTACATATATCAAATTTATCTATATTTTGTTATGTGTGGGAAATACATTGAATGCAGACAAAAATCAAAGGCGAAAGTCGCCTAAATGCAGAGTATGGCATTTTGCAAATCACAACCTTAACTTAATCTTGAATGATTCTGTAAAAGGAGATTATACAGAAATGAATTGTATGATGTGATTAATGAGATATATAAGTATTTTCAGTCAGAGTCTTAAAAGATGGCAATCACCTGAAGAATTTCTCCAGAACATGCATGGTCAACAAAGCTGTAAAAGACTGTGCCCAAACTAATATAATAGGTCTTCGAGGTTCGATTGGCTTGTTCGGCAGTTAAAGTTAATTTCATTTATAGTTTGACTGTTTATCAAAATCATCCTAACTTCAACAAGAGCTCTGAAGTAGTTGAGGAGACAGCATTAAGAAGACAAATGTCTACTTTTCACTTCATTTTAATGCTTGTTTTGTTTCAAAGCAAAATTTTATAAAGTATTAAACATCACTTTCTAACACTCCAAATCAGACATACCCTAGATGAGAGCTTCCCACTCTTTAGAAAGGTGTGTCAACCAACAACTAAAAACTTACAGAACAAACAGAAATAAAGAGCTCGATGGAGTCACTGCTGACAAGTTTTACAAAAATATGAAGCCAACGTGACAAGTTCTTTAGTTACGGAAATTGTCTGCTTCAGGAATGTTGTGGCAAGTGAAATAAAGAAAAGAAAAATGACAAAAATAATATAAGTGGCAGAATATTTGTTGATTGAAAATAATGGTTGTCTTGCAGTATTCCAGACGTGTGTACAGCTTTTTATAATGTTTCTGATACTCCCAGTAACTTCATGCACTCCTCATCTTTTTTCAAAAAATTAAAAAAACTAATAAAAAAGTTATTTTGAGAAGTCCATGACGACGGCGTAAGGTTAAGTGAATTGGCTGTACTTAGCACATAGTATGATCGGGCTCGCGCACTGGACTTGGAGAACATTAAGTGTGACATTTTGTGATGCAAAGAGAAAAGGGGATTAATGAGCATTTAGAAGACTATTAATGTTAAAGTTAAAAAAGTAATGACAAATGTTGTATTGTTTATAAGTAAGTTTTTTTCTTTACTTTACCAATAACAGTAATGTAAAAGTGTTTTAAAATGCGCCTCTCTTATATATTTATATATATATATATATATATATAATATATAATTATATTATATATTATATATATATATATATATAGTATATATATATAATATATATATATTATATATATATATATATAAACTTTTTTTCAATTATAATACACTCTGGTTCTTTTTTGTAATGGCTAATGTGACTTTTTCTTTGATATGAACAATAAAACTTTTTTTGTTATTCAATGTTCCAAAAAAACTCTATCAACCCCGTCCATGACTAAAGGGGGTGCACAAAATAAGTCGCGGGGGGCGCAACTGACCTTAGTATACGCCACTGGCTCAGTTGTATAGCACCGGGCATATTGTCCTCACGCGCAACATGCGGTGGTTCAATCCCAGAGAAGGCAGTTAATTCTTTACCTTCTCATTATATGTTCTTTCTTTAACACACACACACACACACACATATATATATATATATGCGATTATATATATAATAATATATATTATAACTATAGTATATAAGTAATATATATATATATATATATATATATATATATTTATATTATATCAGAGGGTGGCACCCTCAACTTTTTTGTTAGTTCGCAATTCGCAATTCCGCTAATTTTTGTGGGGCATTCCGCAGTTCGCAATTCCGCAACTTTTTTTTCCTGCTTCGCCAGTCCGCTATTGCAATTCCGCAATTTCGCAACTTTTCTTTTTCGCCAGTCCGCTATTCGAAATTTCGCAGTTCCGGCAACTTTTTTGCTTCGCCAGTCCAGCTATCGCAAATTAGCTAATTCTATCGCTAATAATTATTTTTCACTACTGAAGTCTACCACGTCCGCTAACTCTTTATTGGCGGTTAAAAACATAATTTCCGATAAAATTAACCTTACAATTTATATATTTTATTTAATTTTTTCTTATTTTTTAATGTTATTTTTATATATAGCATTTAACAAGCCTTTAATACGCAATGAACTTGCTTATATATACTATATAATATATATATTAAATATATTTATTAAATTATATATATAATATAGTATATATATATAAGTATTATATATATATATATATATTATACTATATATATATATATTATATATAGTATATATATATATATAATATATTATATATAATAGTAGTATCCACCTTCTCTTTCCAAGACTGGGGGTAAGGATGGCGTACATGCATCGGAAAAGAAAAAGTAGTAGAACAAAGGAAGAAAAGAAAGTGCCAAGCCCTTACCAGCCTCTCTCATCCTCTCTCACGCGCCACACTGACGTCCGCAGTCAGAAATCCACCCTAGGCAATCACGGAACCGCGACATCAATCTCGTCCAATGGTGGGGTTCATCCTTTGGCCAGGTGGGGCCACAACTTACCCCCTTACAAAACCCGTCATTCACTCCTATTTATGCAGCTTTCTTTTCGCCTCTGCCAAACTTATTTCTCTCCTTCAAACATTCCTTTACGGACTCAGTCAACTTTTTGTTCTGTCTCGCTCTCAGACAGCCGGTCCGATTCACAAACACACACATACACATACACACACACACACACAACACACACACACACACCAACATGAGTGCACACACACCACACACACACACACACACCACTATACATCCCCTTAACCAACCACTATCATCCCATCCTTTCCATATGACCAAACCACTTCAACGTACTTTATTTATTTTTCTTCACACCAAACTTCTCATACTTCATTTCCTATTTTATATTCTTCTCGCACCTAACACGTTAAGATCTGTCATACACGATATTTCTTACTCAGATCATACTCTATCTCAGACCATAGTCTCACTACTCAGCATGTAATATGCGTAAACATCACCTCTCGTAAGAATGTGACTTCAAGACTTAGTCTTAATACACGCATTTAATTACACCAGCCACCTTTCTGCCGCCATTCACAACTTTCTACTACACTCTGCATATCTGTTTCCTTATCATCAACATATACTCATCTTTAACATCAGACACTTGTTCAGTTTGCTCAACCCTCTAACTAACAAGCACGAGGACTGTTCCTCACTCACAACCATAACATCCCTCTATCTACCACTAACATCCTTACTCACATCCAACCAAATCTCTCTCTCTAGCAATCATCTCAAACTCTCTTCAGAATTCACCACACATGCCAAATAAATCATAGACCGCATATAATAGGTAGGGGCACCTTCCACTCTCTTCCATTCTCCATCATTCTAAACACCATTTTCCTGCCACCCAAACCTCTAATTCTTTCAATAACCCAAATCCATATGCCAAATTGGGAATAACCAAGGAGAACTTAACACAGTCCCTGCCGTCACTCGCTTTGAATATTAAACCAATTCACTTATTCTTGTACATCGCTTCACTATCGTCATACATACTTTTTGATTCCTTTCAGAAGCCTACCACCAACGACGCATATAACCCTAAAACCTGCCATAGGTGCTTCCCTATCTATCCTATCATCACGCCTGTTGGCATAATCCAATAAAACTCTAAAATACTTTATTCTTCTTCTCCTTCATTTTTTCTCTAAATCATTTGTTTTAATGTAAATATTTGATCCACACCTCTACTATTCCTAAACGCACCTTGTTCTTTACCCATCGTCCTTCAGCACTTGACACACTCTTTCGATCCAAATACCAGCAATATACGTTCCCTACACACTCAATACACTAATTCCCCTATAATTTCCTACAGTTACCCTTATCTCCATTACCTTATAATAGGGTACTATTACTGCTCCTCCTCCAATCCCTCGGAACTACAACCATTCCAATACGCTTTGTTGCACCAATTTCAAATCCATTGCATTCACACATCTCACTCGTTCTTACTTCATTTCCACCAGCAATTCATCTATACCTGCAGATTTACGCATTCTTCAACTGTCTCACTCTAACCCATCCTCCTCCTTATTATGGACCTCATCGCCAAAAATATCGCATTCCTTCCTAGCACATCAACTAACACACATTACTATCAACCTCTTCATTACTACGAATGTTATACTAGAATTTTCGAAAGTGTTCTTCGACTCCTTCTCACATCCGTTTCAATCAGTTACGAAAGCACCATCCCTATTCATATTTCTGAGCATGTTTCCTCTTATTTTCTCATTCTTAACCTTTCGCCATTCCTTCCAGAAGAGCTTCCTATTTCCCTATGTTAAAGTCCCCATTCATCGCGCTCCTTTCAAAGCTGTTTTTCAGTTTTACTCTTTTTTTTTCCCCTCTACGTATGGCCAGCTTTTATATTTCTTTTTTCTCCTTTTTATTTATTCCAAACATCTTTCTTTTGAAACTTCTTCATTATATATATAATATATTATATATATTTATATACAGTATATATATTATATATATACAGTATATTGTAAGTATATATATGTATATATAGATAATAATATATATATATACCTATATTATATATATATATATATATATTTATATTTATTATATATATATATTAAAAAATATAATATATTATATATATATATATTATATATATATATATGTATAGTGTATATAATTATATATATATAAGTATATATACTTATATATATATATATATATATATATATATAATATATATTATTTATAATATGAATATATAATATATATATATTAT
>JABUQX010123669.1:7500-18394 GCA_015478945.1 Trachelipus rathkii | reverse complement strand
TCCTTTCAAAGATTATTAATTTCCCATTACCATCCAAAACATTCAAGCCACAGTATGTGAGCCCAGCATTTATCAAATACGTTTCAGAGAAAAGAAAGGAGTCAGTGGAAATAGTCTGAAGAAAGAAAGGGAGGAAAATTAATGCTCAACCAGGACAATCTATTTTTGTGTTTGACTTGCTAGGTGCATCATCATCAAATGCCACTGAAACTGAGACCCGTAATAGTACAGAAGATACAGAAAGTAGAGAGAATGGAAAGGGGCAATGTAGCAGGTCTTGAAGTAGGGAATTATGTTTTAGTAAATTTTGAGGGGGAAAAATTTGAAGCCATATTGCTAAATGACAGTTAGCAATAATGAAGCTGCTAGTAGTGTTTGTATTAACTTTCTCTAAAAAACAGAAAGCAGCCAAAAATCTATGGGCGGGACTGTAGCGTTCAAAGAACCAGCTAATAAAGATCAAGCAGAGAAATTAAAAATAGAACAATAGTGAAGAAATTTAAACTGATTTAATTGTAGGAGAGGAATTTGTATCTTTTTAAAGAAATTTTGTAGGCATTAATCTCGGATAACGAAAAAATATAAAAGTTTTTTGTACATTTTACGACCCAAACGGTTTTTAGGCAACATACCTTTTATATTTTTTCTAAAAGGATAATGTACAATGACTTTTACCATTATATTTCATCTTCATCTAGCTCAAATCTTATTTTGGTGAAATGTTGTTTGCTAGCATACTTTATAAATTCAATTTGTTATTAAAAAACCGGGCTATCCCCCCGCCGATCGGAGTACAAAAGTAATTTAGGAGTGCTACAAGTAAAATGGATAGATTCCCGAAGAAAAATATGTCAAATCTGTAACCGGGAATTTTTTTATTAACTTTCCTTTAACTATAAGAAATGTAAAAATAAAAAATCAACATTCTATATAATTTCAAATATATATATAGATATATATATGATATATATAAGTATATATATATTATATATATATATAATACGGTATATATATATTTATATATATATATATATATAATATATATATTATATATATATATAGGGTTAATAGGGAAGGCTTTATGGCAGGTGTTAGTGATATCAATGCTGGTGGTGGTAGGCTTCTTGAATGGAATCAAAAAGTATGAATTTTGACGATAGTGAAGGGTGTGTAAGAATAAATGGTGTCAATGGGATTGGTTTAGGATTAATAGTCGGAGTGAGACAGGGTTTGTGTTGTTCCTTGGTTATTCAATTTGAATATGCATGGGGTTTATGAAAGAATTCGAGGTGGTGATGGCAGGAAATGGTTGTTAGAATGATGGAAAAAATGGAGATGAGTAGAGGGTACCCTACTCTGATTAATGCCATGCGGAGTGATTTGGTTACTGGTGGCGAATCTGAAGATGAGTTTGAGAGGAGATTGGGTAGAGAGATTTGGCAAAGGTGTGTAAAAGGAGAGGCCTTGAAAGTTAACAACGTGGATAAGATGTAAGAGTTTAGGTTGGAGTGAGGACAGACCTCAGTGTGAAGTTATGTTAGGATGGTGAGCAGCTGGAAGAAGTGTCTTGAGTTTAAATATTAGGGTAGTTATGTTGATGAGAAGGGAAGGGACGCATGCAAGTGAGTGTAGTAGGAAAGTTGTGAATTGGCCAGGAAAGTGGCTGGTGCAATTAAATCGTTGGTGAATGTTAAGGACTAAGTCTTGAGTGTCTAGGGTCTTACATGACAGTATGTTGTTACCTGTGTATTGTATAGTAGTGAGAAATATGGTCTGGAATAAAGAAGTATAGATCTAAAAGTTTCAATGTTCAGATGGACAATCTTAGGGGTGTGCTAGGTTGTGAGAAGAATTGATAAAAATTGAGAATGACGTATTAGGAGAGTTGTGTTGGTGTGAAGAAGGGGGTAATGAGAGGATAAATGAAAGTATCGTTGAGATGTTTTGGTCATTTGGGAAAGGATGAATGATAAGTCGGTTGGTTTAAGCAGATTGTATAGTGGCGAGTGTTGTTGGAACCGCCGTGCTGGGAGACCGGAAGAGAAAGTGGATTGAGTCGGTGAACGAATGTCTGAAGGAGATAAATTGTGTTGTTTGCAGAGCGAGAAATAAAGGTGCATAATAGGATGGAATGGCGGGGTTTTGTATGGGGGGCATTGGTTGTGGCCCACCTGGGCCAGGATATGAACCCTTCACATGACGATCTACCATAGTGAGGGTCCGTTCGCGGTCCCGTGAAGCCTTTAGGGTGGATTTTTCTGTCTGTGACGAGTTCTCACTTATAGGTATTGAGACAGAGGCGGGCGGTAAGGCTTTGCTTTTCCTTTCGACTTTTTGTCATATTCTTCTACTGCTTTTCTTTCCGATGCATGACACGCACGCTTACCCCCAGTCTGGGGCAAAGAGGAAGAATAAAGAAAGAAGAATATATATATATATATATATTAATATATTAATATATATATATATATATATATATTATATATATTATATATATATATATATATTATATATATATATATATATATATACGTATAGTATATATATATTATATATATATATATATTATATATAGTATATATATTATATATAATATATTATAATATATATATATAATATATATATATATAATTATATATAACTAATATATATATATATATAAATTTTCAAATTATTTTGAATCATGTTTCCCCAAACGAGGAAGACCTACTAGGAGCTAATTATTCCGGTTTATCAGCGGGATACCGGATATTCAAAAACTTGGCCGGATAGCTGGGATTACCGGATAGTTGCCGGATATCCGGCCCATCCCTCAATATAGTATATAATAGTATATATATATATATATATATATATATATATATATACTATATATATATAGTAATATATATATTATATATATAATATATTATTATATATATATATATTCTTTGAGGTACGCGGTTTTCGATGAATATCTCCACAAAGAACGGCCACACTGGTTGAATATATGTTATTTTATATTACTATATATATATATATTATAATATACTATTATATATATATATAATATATATAATAATATTTAATAGTATTTATAATATTTCTTTTAAATAATTTATTTTTTATTTTTATTAAAATTTAATTTTAATTTTTATAATATATATATACGTATATATTATATATATATATATATATTACTATATATATTATAAGTATATTATGTATATATAATATATTATATATACGTATATATAGTATAGTATATATATATATATATTATATATATATATATTATAGTATATATATAATATATATCATAATATATATATATTATAATATATATATTATAATACTATATATATTATATATAATATATATATAATATATATAATATATATATATATATATATATAATATATATAATTATATATATATATATAGTATATATAATATATATATATATATATTATACCTTTGCAAACTGGAGCTTCACCATTTGCAGTTGTTATCCAGAATTTTGACCCTTCATTTATACCTATTCCATCACCTTTTAGATCATTAAATGTTATAATATCTTCTTCACTCCACGAAAATTATTTAGTTTTATACAATTAGCTTGTGCTTCGTCAATCTGGGGCCTGGGCATACATTTCGCATACTATGTAAATATCCCTCAAACTCAAAACCGTTAAAATTATATTTATACAATTTTATTTTTATATTACCTTTATCTTTATTTTTATTTTTATTTATTTATTTCTTTTTTTCATTAATTGTTGTTTTTGTTTTTTTTATCCAATTTAATTTTAAAAAGAAAAAAATTAAATTTTTACCTTGTAGACTTTCACATTTTTACCTTGAGGACTTTCACATTTTTACCTTGAGGATTTTCTCATTTCAAAGTAAAAATGGTATTTTTCTTACTTAAATAATACATTTATTTGTGCGAGTTTAAAATTTCTTTCTGGGGTATGAACTTTTTAACGTTATTGTACATCGCTTAATTAATATAGACAATATTATGTATATATTTTACAAATACTTAAATAAACATTATATGTAAATTTTTAACAAATTCTAAAAATTGGATGAAATACAAGCTTTTCGCTCCTCTTTAACGAGAGGCCTCTTCAGGTGATGAATGAGTGAGAAACAGAAACGTAACTTCTTTGAAATGTTATTTTTGATATTGTAATCTGTTGGTTTCACTTATTTTTTTGTAGAAATATGTGCCTTTTCATTAGGTGATTTGTATTGGGTCCAGATTCACTTCTCCTTTTTCTTTATTATAATTTTCCCAATTTATGATGCAAAATGATTCTATTTGTTTTCCTAAATTTATATATCCAAGATGTTGAAAATTTGGTTTATATTGTTGATATTTATAGAGTGGTTGTAGTTGGTTCTATGGTGTGTGAGAGCTGAGTTTAAATTATCCATTCTTAAGTTGTATTTATGCTGGTATGTACGTCTGTTGATGTCATTGGTTTCGCCATAGTACACAAGTTTGCAACCCAACTGCATTTGGCACCTTGGTATACACATTCAATGATGTCTTGGTTTTTTATCTTTTTAGGGATGAGGACTTTTTTTAAGGGAAAACTATTATAGCAATATTATATCCTCCCCACCCCCTCCTCTCTCAGACTGGTATAGATCTGTTGATGGCATATTCACAGCTATCCCCAAAACCACCAACCCACTTAATATTTTAGATTTCATAAACAGCAATAAACAACAACATTCAATTCACCATGGAACAATCACAAGACAATAAACTCCCTTTTTTGGACACATTGATATCCTGTAATACATCTCAATTGCTCTTCTCTATTTACAGAAAACCTTCCTCATCTCCTAATTATAAATTACAATTACAAAAATGTTTACAATATTTTTTATAGCTATAATCTATATAGCTAATTGATAATCTATAGAATTTGCATCATTTTTATATTACATTATTTTCTATTTAATATATATAGCTATTATACATAATTATATAAGCTACATAATCTCATTATAATCTAGATAATTTCAGTATTTGTATATTTGCTTTTTCTATTTTTTATACAATTTAATAGGAATTTTAGGAAAGTGCATGTACTCCTTTTATTATACTAATTTTTATTTATATATTATTATTTTTTATAATATTTTTCTTTAATTATATAAATTTTTAGGAATGTGTGAGAAAAACAAACTATAAAAAAAAACTCAAAAAACAAAAGACTAATTACAAAATGGAGAGGTAGAATAATAGTAGTAGGAATAAATATGGTAGGCCTACTAATTAAGTAAATATTAACCCAAGTAACATTATAAAGCTTACCTTAGGTTTCAAATATACAGCATAATATGTTTCTACCAAAAAAATAATTAATAATCTTACCTGCAAGATGTGCGAGAGCAAAGCCCATTCTGAAAGTCATGACAAAATACTAAATCTCTTTTATTCTGCTGTTGATTTATTACAGAATCATCTTTCGGATGAATAAATTTGCAGCGCATTCCTCTATTGCAAACTTTTCTCAAATAGTCTCTACAAATTTTATCATCAGAGTTTCCATTTCCATTATCAGAATTATTTGGATTTCCTGACTGATTATTTCCAACTGGATTCCATGTACCATTGGGCCCAGAATGTCCTGATAACCCACTTCCATCATCTTTTTGCCCATTCATTCCTTCGGACATTTCATTATATAATTTTTGCATTTGAAAAACTTTTGAAAGATATAAAAATAAACTTTCAAAAAATTTTAATTAGTATTTTTGAATTTGCATCTGTAAAATATTATATATATATATATATATATATATATATAATATTATTATATATACTATATAACCTATATATAGTATATATATAATATATATAATATATATATATTATATATTTTATATTATATATATATATATATATATAAATATATCATATAGTATATATATATTATATATATAATTAATATATATATATATATATATATAATATTTATATATATAATTTATATGGTAATATATATATATATATATATATATTATGATATATAATATATTATTATATAATATATATATATATATACTATAGTATTATATATATAATATAATATATATATATATATATATATATATATATACCTGATAGATTTATATATATAAAATATTCTGTTTTCCTCTTTATATATTATATATATATATATATATATATATATATATATATATATATATATATATATATATTTATATATATATATTATATATATATTATATATATATATATAATTATATGGTATATATATATATTATATTATATATAATATATATAATATTATATATATTATATAATATTATAATATATTTATTATATTTATATATATATAGATTAGTTATATATATATTACGATTATATACGGTATATATATGATATAGTATATTATATAAATATATATTATAGTAAATAGATATAGTTAATATATATACATATTTATACTATATAATATTTAAATAATATATAATACTATATATATATACAGTAAATATATGTTTTGGGATTTAAAAAAAAAACATGTTTCTTTTTTATCAAAAAAAACGATTTTTTAAAAAAAAAAAACCCAAAGCCCAAAATTTTTTGGTTTTTTTTTTTTTTTAAAATTTACTTTTTTTTTCTTATATATCAAGTCTTTTTAGGGTATTTAGCATAAAAATACAATAATTTACAAATATATTAAAAAGAGGTATGCAATGTATTATTAAAAGTTAGAGTTAGTAACCTTAATAAAGTTTTATTTGGCTCTAGGGCAGTATAATTATTACATTTCACATGACCTTTATCATCATTATATATATATATATATATATATTATATATATATTATAATATATATATATATATAATATAGATATATATATATATATATTATATATATATATATATATATATATTCCTCATCTACCTTTTTTCTCTCCAAGGACTGGTGGTAAGGTGCGTAATATGCATCAGAAAAGAAAAGCAGTAGAAGAATATGACAAAAGTCGAAAAGAAAGCCCAGCCTTACCCCCCTCTTTGTACCATTAATTAGTAAGGACTCGTCGCAGTCAGAAAATCCACCCTATAGCTTCACGGGACTGCGACCAAGGACCTTTCACTATTGGTAAATCGTTCAGTTGTAAGGGTTTTCATCTTGCCAGGTGGGCCACAACCATACCCCCTCACAAAACCCCGCCATTCTCTCCTATTATGCAACCTTTCTTCTCGCCTCTGCCAAACTCACCATTCTTTTGTCCTTCAGACATTCGTTTACTACTCAATCCACGTTTTCGTTTTCGATCCCCAGCCCCCGGTCGGGTTTCCAAACACACTCGCCACTATACATCCGCTTTTAAAAAACCCAACTATCATTCATCCTTTCCACTATTCCAAACCATCTCAACATACTTTCATTTATTCTCTCGTTTACCCCTTTCTTCACACCACACAACTCTCTAATATGTTCATTCCTTCATTTTTCAATTCTTCTGACACCTTGCATACCCCTAATATTGTCCATCTGAAAACATTGAACTTTAGATCTATACTTCTATTCCAGACCATAGTTCCACTACTTATTACAATAACACAGGTAACAATCATACTCATGTTAAGACCTTAGCGCACTCAAGACTTAGGTCCCGTTTACATTTTACCAACGATTTTATTGCACCAACCCCTTCCTGCCATTCACAAACTTCCTACTACCAACCTGCATCATCGTTCCTTCTCATCCAACATATACCGGTACACTAAATATTTAAACTCAAGACACTTGCTTTCCAGCTGCTCACCATCTAACATAACTTCACACTGAGGACTGTCCTCACTCACAAAAATAACCTTACTCTTTATCTACGTTTATTTTCAAAACCCCTCCTTTTACACAACCCTGCAATCCTCTACCAATCCTTTCAAACTCGTTTCAGATTTCGCCACACAAAACCCTAATTCATTTCAGCATTTAAAGTAATATACACTCATTCCTTTCTCCATCATTCTAAACCATTTTCTGTCCGCCCACCTTCAATTCTCATTAACCCCATCCATTATTACAAAATGTGAATACCAAGGAGACAACACAACCCTGCTCTCACTCCACTATTAATACTAAAACCAATCACTTTTGACATCATTTATTTTTACACACGCAAATAATATTCGTCATACATACTTTTGATTCATTCAGAAGCCTACCCACCAACACTATTATATCACTAAACACCTGCCATAGAGTTCCCTATTAACCCTAATCATACCCCTGTTGCAAATCCATCAAAACCTTAAAAAAACAATTTATTCTTTCTTCTTCCTCATTTTTCTCTTCATTTGTTTCAATGTAAAGATTTTGATCCACACATCCTCTACTTACCCTAAAACAGACCTTGTTCTTCACCAATCAGTCCTTCAATCACTTCGGCGCACTCTTTCGACCAAAAATACCAACATTATATCTTTCCCTACAACACTCCAATAAACTAATTCACTCTTAATTCTACCCAGTTCCCTTTATCTCCCCTTACCCTTATATAAGGGTACTATTTACTGGCTCTCCTCCCAATCCCTCGAATAACTATACCTCATAAATGCTTTATTAACAACTTCAAGATCCAAATCAATCACCATCTTGCCTACGGTTCTTGATCATTTTTCACCAGTAATTTCATATATACTTGAAGATTTACCATTCTTCAAACTTTTCTTAATCTACCCATTTCCTCCTCTTTGCTAAAAACCTCATCCCCAAAATTAGCATACACCTTTCTTTGACCATCAAACCCACACACGTCTATTATCACCTCTTTCATTTTACTGCCAATATTGTACAGATTTTCAAAGTGTTCTTTCCACACTCCTCCCACTTCAATCCATTTCAACAGTTACAAAAAAACACCATCCCTAGATTCATTATTCTGAAAAGGTTTCCCTTATTGTAATTCTTAACCTTTCGCGCTTCCTTCCAGAAGAGCTTCCTATTCCCTTGTATGTCCCCACTCCATGCCCTCCTTCCAAACTGTTTCATTTACCTACCTATTCTTTTCTCCTATGTATGCATCTTTTAGCATTTCTTTTTTCCTCCTGATATATAATTCCAAGCATCTTTCTTTTTGAAATTCATCATTTGCTTTTAGTAACATTCAAACCACGCTTCTTTTTACTTTTTAACCGCTTGGCATCACCTCTCATTTCACCACTCACTATTATTCATTCTTACTTCTACTTTAGCACACCCACTACTTCTTTTGCACTGCTAACAATTATTCACTAAATTTCTCACTCTTAATTTTACCCACTTCCTTCCGTATCACCTTCCTCTCCATCCAAGTCCCCACAACTTAATTTTTACATAGAACAACATTAATGATCCGATAAATCCCATTCCTTAAACCCCCTCACTGATTTAAACATCCAAACACATACTTCAACATCTTTTCTTCACCAACACAAAAATCAATTATACTTTTCACTTCAATACCATCTCTACCTACACCAACTTCTAGTATACTTATGGATACTCCTTTGTTTAAAGAAAAGTAATTTACTTTATTACACATACCTCTTCCCCTACTATTTCTCATTTCTCCCGGACACCCCCAAAACCACCTGTTATACCCATCCTTTTTATTCACTTATATATATAATATATATTATATATATATTATATATATATATATACTATATATATATAATAGTTATAGTATAATATATTATATATATATATACCGGTATATATATATATATTTATATATATATAGTATATATATATATATATATATATATATATATATATTTATATATATTATACTAATTATATATAATATCACTATATATATAGCTAATATAATATATATAATACTCTACCAGTACCGGTCAACGTAATAGTCAATATTTAGGCTTAGAAGGGGTATTGGTACTACTTGTATAATTTAAAATATCTTTAATATACATAAAAGAGGTAATTTTAAAAAAAAATTTAAAAAAAACGTCTTTTTTCATAACCCTATATATATATATATATTATATTATATATATTATATATAACTTATATTATATATATTATACATATATATATATATATATATATATATAGTATTATAATTTTATAAGTTTAGCAGTAAAAGGCAAGTCGGAAGGTCAAATTTTTTGTAAGACTGACAACAATATGGAAGGAAATTGCAATATGTCAAATCTATCTATAATTTACACATATATATATATATATATATATATATATATATATATATAATATATATATATATATATATATATAGTATATTATAATATATATATATATATAGTTATTTAAAATTATTTTTATTTGCTATTATTATTAAAATAATTATTAAACAAATCTTTTTTTTATTTTTTATTTAATTAAACGTTCGTTCGGTATATTCAATCACAGTAACACAGGTATAAATATACTATTGGTTCAATTGAATCGGTTGATTAATCATAAAAAGAAATTATCAAAAGAAAATTATGGTAATTGTTACCTCAGAGGGTTGTCACCCCCGATTTTTATGAAAATCACAGGATATACTCTAAAAAATAATAATGAAGAGTAGTGAAAACGAAAATTGTCGCTCTCTTTAGGGAAAAAAGTTACAGCCTCTCAAAGTTGTTAAAAATCCCATAGACTTTTCAATATTGATCGATCCAGGTTAGGTCTCATTTCAGGCACTCTCAGTCAGGTTATGATAAGTTTTGTTAGGTATACACAGAGAAAATCTATGTAGAATTAACAAATCCTTATTCCATAACCTGAAACTTAGGATGGCCCAAACGGCAGCACGAGGCCACTAATTTTATTTATTATAAGAAAGCCTATGCGGAAAATTTTTAACTTTCAGAGGCTATAACTATTTTTTCCTAAAGAGAC
>JABUQX010123668.1:17500-29709 GCA_015478945.1 Trachelipus rathkii | reverse complement strand
CGACGTGAGAGGAGAGAGAGAGACATGAGAGTGAGGGGCGGGGCGAGACGGAGAAACAACTTTTTCAACTTGAATATGTGCTAAACAATATAAACAATCGCATTACTGCCAAATATTGAATAAAATCTTAGGGTACACAACTACCAAAAACTTATAGTAAACTAAGCCCGTATATACGCAAGCTTTTTGCGTCGGCAGGCATCTTGAAGAGACCAAAAACACAGTGGAGAGCCTAGATTGCGAGGTCGGAAAATTATGATGAATGAAAACAACACAAACAGAGAAGCATTCATTGCCGATTTGTTGTAAAGAAAGAGTATTGATCCTAAATAAAATGTATGAATTTTTAGAACAGCTGACATCATATCTTTAGTTCTTTATCTTACTTTCCATAATTTTTGAAAGGAAGTTTGCATTATCATCTGGAATATTTAATGGATTATGAAAATTCTCAAATCATTGGAATGGGATTGTGATGAATAAAATATTAAAATTATTTATTTTAATTTAGCATTATATATATATTCTAAATAATGTTAAGCGAAAGACATTAAAATTAAAGAGAATTTAAATAAAATAGAACTAAAATATAAAATCTCAAGTTGAAATATATGTAGTATGAATGATTTTAATATCTGTCATTAAAACTTAATAAAGGATATTAAGAAATAAATATTTTTATTTTATTGCCATTTTTACTTTTATTTGACGGGGGGGTTTTTATGGGGCGGAATTTTTTTTTTTTGGTGTGGTGGATTAGACCCTAGCCTTCTGATTAAAATTAACATGTTAAATCAATTTCATTTACTTTTTGCCCCCTCTCCATTGGAGAAGAGGAAGTTTTCATCCTCTTATAGAACTATTATTCCGTAAATGCTAATAAATTTTTGGCTGTCTTTCTTTGCTCATTATTCATCTTATTTATCTTATTCTATTATATTATTATTATTTTTTTTTTATTTAATTATACAAAAAAATTGACAACTCATTATGCCTTTCGCCCCTTCAATGTAGGAGCTGCGAACTTCTCTATATAGCTTTCCCCTCTAGAATCGAACCCCTAAAAACATATTCGCCACCACACTAGCTCGATACAGTTAACACATACTCTACGCATACCGCCCTCCATTCTCCAAAAGGCGGGTTAAACAAAATACTTAAATTCGAAATAGTTCTATTTTTTAGTCAACAATAATTTGGGGCAATTTTTTATTACTGAAGTGATAAAAGCATTATCCTCCCCCTCCCGTCTACTATATAAAACTATATATACTATATATATAATTATTAGTATATATTATACCTATTATATTTTATATAATATATATTATATACTATAATATAATATATATATATAAACGATATATTATATATATTATATATATTAAATTTATTATACTATATGTATATTATAATATAATCTTATATTTATTATATATATATATAATTATATTATATTATAATATATACTATAATAACTATATATATATATAGCATATATACTTATATCATATATCAATATTATAATATATATATATAGTAATATTATATATATTACTATATATATATACTATCTACTAATTATATACTTAATTATATAATTATATATATAAAGTAATATGAACGCGTCTAAATGCTTAATCAATTAGAAGCAAATTCCAATGGTCAGATTCAGAAGCAAACAGCTTTCGCAGTTGTAACTTGTAATAGCCACATCCAAGGAATAGCAATTCAACTTGTTATTTTAAACCCAGATTAGTAAAAGTAAGTAAGAAGTAGGAGCAGTTACTCGCGAGTGGTGATTCGGGGCACTCTTCTCGCCTTTTCAGAATTGCATTAGAACATATTCTTTAATGACCTTACTTTTAAATTAAACTTTATTCCAGCTCTTCAGCTAATATCCCCTATACATAGCGAAGCAACTTGGAAGCGTTTAAAGAAGTTCTTATTAGTGCATTGTCGGTGAAAAAAACAGTGGAATCTTTTAAAGAGAGACAAATACCAAAATACCAAAAAAACACCTTTAGGTTTAGCGTTGCTTTAGCGTTTTAGCGTTAGGATTAGGCTTAGGCTATGGTTAGGTTATGGTTAGCGTTAGGTTAGGTCTAGGGTTAGCTTAGCTTAGTTAGAATCAGGCACCGGACTGGCAAAGGTCGGCTGGGTCGGCGATTGCCGCAGGGCCCCCCATCCAATGGGGCACCCGGAGAGCCTCCCAAATGGAATATCCGCTATTGAGTACTTTCGGATAATAATTATAGTTACATCAGGAGCTGAATTTGATTATTTATTTTACCTATTGATAATCTTGCCCGCTTGTTTGCAATCAATTTCTTTATAGCAGTTGCGCAGTGGAGCAGTGCTTTGCGCTTAGTATAGCCTAACTAACTTCTTTCGCCTTGACGCCTCACTCGCCCTCAGACCTCGTATCTAGCGGTTTGCTAGTTAGTGCAGATATATTGTGCTAACAGTTGTCTGTCAACATGACGATCCTGTGGTACCAAAGTAGGCCACTACGAAACGAAAAGAAAAATCTTTAGACGCCCCCCTGCTAAAATTTCCAATGTTTTAATACTGGGTCAACTAGTTCCACTTCTCAAGTTCTCAGTCGCAAAGTCAGCCTTTGAGAGACAATAATGATTCATTAAATACAAAATGTAAGTCTAATTGGCTTTAACTTAAATTTATACAATAGATCCTACTTTCCTTATTTTATTATTATTATTTATTATGATTATCTTTATTATTATATTATTATTATTTTATCTCAATTATGTTTTTCGTTAGGATTATATTTAATTATATATTATATTATAATTTATTAATTATAAATTCATGTTTTCAATTTAAAATATTTTCCGAAATGGCCAGTCAGGACCTTATATATATAATACTATTATATATATATATATATATACTATAGATATATAAATATATATAATAATAAATATATATATTTATATATATAGCATATATATATATATATATATACGTATATATATATATTATATACGTATGTTATTACTATTATATAATATTATATAATATTATTATATATAATATATGTATATATAGTATTAATATAGTATTATATATATATAAGTTATATATATAATTATAAATACTATATATACTAATGATAGATATATACTTACTATATAGGTATATACCTATTTTGTAGTGTATAATGTGATGACATAAATTACGACTTTTGCTTCTCTTTTTTTTAATATCGATATGCATGCATTCAAACGCATTTTGTAATTCCAACGAAAGGCGCAACTCTCCTAGACGGTTAATTTTATAAAATCGATTTATCTTTTCTCTAAAAATATCGATATGATAACGTTACCCTTGCAAATACGGTACTATCAACCTCCCTTTGTTCCGAATGGGACATCCAAATTCCAAAGTATTGCTTCGACTCCAAGGCTAATATATGCAATTTAAGAAATAATCTTTCAACTTTGACGTTATTTTTGATAAAGGGAAGGGTTCGATTGTTGCTCCTGCTTAGCCCCATTTTGCCCTAATTTTAAAATGGACTCCAAATTCTTAATTTTCAACCGATTTTTATCAAATAAACAGGTAACACAAAGCTAAGCTAATTTCTGACCTCTAAAAACGTCTGTTTTCGGGTGTTTTTCTGTGTATATAGTTATTTCTTTTGTTATTTCACTTTTTTTTTTTTTAAAAAAAAAAATAGTTTTTAGAAAAAGTGAAAATATTGAGATTTTTTTTCTACTAATCCAATCAACATCAAATTTTCAGGGCGTATATAGTTGGGCGAGATACATCCTTTTTTACTTATGATAACTTTTCTGTATCCTCAAAAAAAAAAATAATTAAAAATAAATAAATTTCCCTAAAAAAATTTGAATTTTTCCAAGTGAACAAATCGAAAACTATTGCATATATAAAAAATTGATCTAAATAACATTTTGCATCTCCCCCGTAACTGCTTATGTCCTGAAAAATTGTCATCAGATCGGTGAGGTGACAGAAATTTTTTTGTAGTTTTTCTATTCCAAAACCCAAATAAAAGGATATAGGATTTTGAAAAATCTACTATTGCTTGGATTTGTCAAAATATCAAATATTAAATATCACTAAATTATATATATATATTATATATATATATATATATAATAATTATATATATATAATATAATATATAAATATATAATATAATATGATATATATAATATATATATTAATTATATTTAGTATATAATATATAGTATATATATAATATATATATATTTAATATATATAATATTATAGTATATAATATTAGGCTTATTATAATATATATAAGTTAAGGAGGAGCCCTATAGTAATAGTATATATATATATATATAACGCCATTTATTCAGTTGATGTAGTATTCATTGTTTTCGGCGTTTTCCATTTCTTCCAAACCTAATTTTTTGACATTTTCTCGGAATCAACTTCTACAATGTTTTTTGGAAAGTAACTATTCCAGAACCTATGAAAAACCGATAGATGGTGCCTATTATGCACAGAGAATGCAACATATTAGTTTTTTGATTTGTGGAAAATTAATTGGGCTAAGGAAATGGAGAAAAGAATGATAAAATTTCCTTACTTTTCTGTCACCCTAACCAGTCTGAGCACTCAAATTTTATAAAAAATCAATTCAAAACTCAGATATTCGAGTCAACTTAGAGCGTAATAGACCCAGTCTATTCGTGTATCATTTTCACAAGTATTGATAAGTTTCTTTCCAAAAACAGATTAGTACGTATGTTGTAAACGATATAATCATATAGTTTCATAAATAATTTTATAATGTAAAAAAAAAATGAGGCAAAATAACGCATGGGCAACAATGACTACAGACCACAGAAAAAACCTCCGAATAAATGCGTTTTAGAGGTTTCAGAAAAAAGTGCGATTGCTTATTATCCTCAATCAAAATTGTTTCAAAGAAAAATTAAGAATTTTATGTCCATTTTTGGTGGGGCCTTAAAATGGGGTCCCAAAATCTCCAAATATTGGATCGTCCCCTCATATTCCACTGCTGATCTTTTTTGCTTTTATATATTATATATAATATAACAATAGATATATATTATAATAAATTCTAGATGATACGAATAGTGATGTAGTACAATAAATAATATAGTATATATATATATAGGCATGTATAGCGACTATAATATACAAATGTTCTATCTTACTATATTATATAGTAGCCTATTATAATGTCTTGATATATATAATATAGTATATAAGTGAGTATATAAATAACCGTAACATTGAGGCGTATATTGTATGCTTTCAGAACTCTTCGTATTATCATACTATCCATATATTGCGAACTACTCAATAATTATAAAACAAAGAGATTTATGATCCTCAACGCGCGTTTTACAAAAAAAAAAAAAAAAAAGTGTATTCAGGTGCTATAACGTTCATATATTGTCCCTATAATATCTCATTGTTTAAAAGTCTGATCATAAAATTAATACAAACAAAAAAATTACCATCTCCCATTTCTCAAAATACACGAGACTGAATAGAACTCATACTAACAAAAGTATTTTCTATTAATATATAATATAATTATTTATTTTTAAGTAATTCAAAACACAATCTTTTGAGTTATATCGTTAATCGCAAAAAAAAGTGTAGCAACTAATATATATCTGATTATAGTACTAGCAACTTTATTATTATCTCTTATAATCTATTCTATTGTCTGATATATAATTATATTTACTTATCGAAGTATTTAACGTTTAATATACATATATTTTCATAGCTCTATATGATTGCTCGCTATTATATGATCGTATTTAGTATCGTTAATTTTCTGATGCGGTTTAATAGGAAAAGAAAAAAAAAAAACTCCCATAAGAGCAAGTTGATTTATCCTTAGAATCCATACTAAAAAACAAGAAGATTCAGTCTTCAGATAGAGAAATTCTGTTCGCTGAAAATAGAAAGAAAAGAAAATCCAAATAGAAATTCCAAGAAGGACGACTACTAACATCTATTTCAATTATACTCTTTTGTAAGGGTAGACATCAACAGCACCATAGATAATATAAACAAACAAGTGACGTCACCAACTTTACAGAATATTGGGTGATCCCGGAAGAAGAAACGCCCACAAATAGGAGCATACTGATTATTAACACAAATAACGAAAAATCAAGCGAGATGCAGACAGGGAAGACGGGAAATTCAGTCACACTGTTAATACCAGGACCTACCAGCCTTCACTTCAACGGTGACTATTTTCCCGTCGGACAATAGCAGCAATTTCAGATGTCCGCCAATATCAAAAATTCAAGTCACCTTTGCAGACCAGGGAAGACGGTGAGGCAGGCATCACACCGTATTGACGTGACTATTTTTCATTCATCTCTATATAAACTTTAACGATAACGATACCCTTCACAGCAATATACAGGACCAGTGAAGGACAGAACATTCCAGTCACAAAGTTAATCCCAAAAAAGTAATGTTGATTATTTGCTGTCGACGCCTATGTTAACTAAACTACTTCTCTCAAACGCACCCAAGACTTTCACATTATTACTTTCAGATAAGCTTTCCCTTGCCCTATTGAGCTCTCAGGTTAATATAGACGAAAGATTCTCCATATAGGGTATACGTACAATGCAATTAGTAGTAGGGAGAGGATTCTGGAGAACGAACTATTGGGAACCCTAATTTTTGGGAACCTTAATTTGGAACCCTAATATTTGTCCCACCCTAATTTTTTGGGAACCCTAATTTTTGCGCCAAACTGTTTTGTTGGGGCACCCTAATTTTGCAACCCTTCGAGAAGGGTATTCGCCAAACGGTTGCGTAAAGCAACCTGCTGTACACGTGTCCCTCACCTACCTTGGGTATAATAGGTAACTGTCCCTAAATGAGGTGATTGGTACCTTTCCTGTATGTACCCGATCCTTAACTTGACGGCGTAGTAGTATGTACTATATCCTAACTTAACCCACTAACACACAACAACACATGATCATGGCCTAATGGACTCACGCTTTCTACACCGTCCCTATCGTCTGCTCTTACCCGTCCTTATTGACTCACGACTTAACTTCTTTACCTGTCCGAGGTCTTAGGTCATAATTCAAAATATAAACCAGGTAGAACTCGACCAACTCACACCTACCACTCTGGCAAGTTCAGGGCATTTAGCCCACAGATGCAAGCTAAGATCTGGAGCGAGTATCTTTTTAAATTAAGAGTCGATATATAGCAATTTTCAAACTTAAAAAAAAAATTTTAATATAATATTAAATCAATTATTAATAAATATTATAAGCGTTCTACTATAGATATTTATATATCAGTTAATATACACATATTTAAAAATATATAATTAGTAATTATATTATATATATTGAAAATATATAATAATATCATATATATAATTTTATATTATAATATATATATATATATATATATATTAATTTTAGTGTCTGTGGTGACGTGTGTTCTGGTTCTGAGGTAAGGGAGGCTGCGACCATCACTGACTGAGTTTCAAGCAGCCCTCCATAGGGACGAACGCCAATTTCAACGCGACAACTGCTCACTCTCTTCAAACATTCAATCTAGTATTCAGCTAATGAAGGGGTCTCTCAGGGATCAAACTCACTTACCTCTCCCTTCATATTGAGTGACCTGGAGTGAATAGTCCACTGGTAGTGGCCTAACATAACGAACGACTCAGCCAGATATATCCATCTTCTCTCATAGTTGTCTGCAGTGTATAGGGCATCATTCTCGTTGTAGAGTTTGTTTACCACAACGTTTACGTGGCATTACATCAATTCAAGTTTCTTCAGCTGGGCGCTGCTCTGTTCGGTCATCCAGTAACGCCTGTACTGTGCTTCTCACTGAAGGTTCAGACCAACTGCACGTAAGAGTACTAGAAGTTAGGTCGAAGGCTCATCTTACAGTTGAGCTTTTAAAATAATATAGACAGCTACCGGCCTTCACTACATGACATCTGAGTCACAGAACTGTTACACTTTCCACTGCATCTAGCGACGCTGCTCGGGCGCATATTGTGCTCGCAGGCTTATTTGCTTACACTTGTTGCGGGGGAGTTCTGTTGGCGCTGAGTTGGACAGGGGTCCGAAGTCTTGCGAAACCTACCTCATAACTGACTGAGTCCTAAAGTCTACACACTCCTCTTCAAAAATAGTGGTACGAAACGCCAATTCCAGTCTCTGCGACAACTGCTCACTCTCTTCAACGATCATTCTAGTCTTCTAGCTCAATGAAGGGAGTGTTTTCATAAGACAACGCTACTTACCATCCCTTCAGTCAGTTATATTGTGGCTCGTCAGTGCCGCTAAGGTCGGCAGCCTCCCTTGATCCATATCCTCAAGCCGCAGCAAAACAGCACATGAACGCCACCAGTTCGAGCAAAATGCTCCGCGAGCACTATTCACCGCTCTTGCGCACCCTGGCTACTGTAAGGCAACGTTTGGTGGTCAGTGTCAAGATTTGAGAGCCAGTGGTCTGTACACAACACATTTTCACTGAGCGCCACACTGAGAAGGCTTTTTCGCACCAATCTGTACTCCTTAGACGTTAAGTTGGTCATGCACCTTCGTCAGTAAGATGAGAAGCACAGTACAGGGCATTTACAGGATGACCGAAGCAGAGCAAGCGCCCAGGCAGAAGGAAAACTTGAATGAAGGAATGTTAAATACTCTCACGTGGAAAACGATTGCCGCCGCGTGTAATAGAACAAAAACTCTACCATCAAATGTAGCCCTACCACGGCGAACACATCTTTGAGTTAGAGAGAGGTCAAGAGTGGAATGCTCTGGCTGGTGTTCTGTCTCCAGCTACACAGTGGCACTAGTCACTCTCCGGAGATCACACTCCTTTAGTGCGTGGATCCTCGCGCAGAGATTTGTTCTGATGTTAGTGGGCAAACCAAAAGGATTGAAACAAAAATATTCACATCCACAGTTGAATAATATGTCAGATTGTTAAAATTCGTGACACCACCTTACACACTCACCATGGCATTAAGAAGTAATTCACCTGCTTTAATAAGTTTCAGATAACATAAAATAATATAAAATTATTACATAGATTCATAATCTGAAGCGCAATTACGAACAGCGTGTGTGCGAGTCGTGGGCGACAATGGCTCGGCGCAAGATAAGATTCTGGCAACGCTACCTCTCCAAAAAATAATTGGAAAGACTGTCTGTTTGACTTGCCAGGGCTCTAGTGACCTTTAAGTAGAGTTCGTTAATAAACTTCGCTTTTGCATTTGCGTGCTTTGCCCTGACCTCAATTTACCACCCAATAATATACACATATATATATATAATATAATTAATATATATAATATAATATTATATATATATATATATATATTAATATATATTATATGATATTATATATATATATATATATATATATAAATATATATATATATATATTATATATTATAATATATATAATATTACCTAAACTGATGTATAATATGATATGGATATTATATACTATACCTAAATATATTTATTGTACGAAATATATTATAAAATAATAAATATAATATAATATCTCGAACTCCTGTTAAAAAACCACTGGTTATGGACTGTACCATACAGCCCCACACCACCACGCCACACCACACATATAACACACTCCACACACTGACTTACACAGCGACCTGAAGATACACGACAAACACAGGATGCTTTAAATAATAAATAATAATTAATAAAATTTGAATTAACACATAATAATAATAATATTATTATTAATCATAATAAATCAGTTTCAAATTAAATATTATTATTATAGATTTTACTCCGACATTTATAACTATTAATATAATTATTTGATAAAATTTCAATATTAGAATTGAAATGGTATATATTAATAATTATATTCTATATTATTATATTATATCGGTCATATATATATATATATATTATAATTAACTTACAACAAGTATATAGTTAGCTTAATCTAGACTATCTCAGTATTTAGTAATAATGCATTATATATATTACTTATATTTTTTAGTGCTAATATAGGATATAATATATATATATATATATATATAAATATATTATAATTAGATATCTATTCTATATACATTTTTTATATTTATACTGGTCATATATCATATAATGTACATCTTTACTTTATACTATATATAACTAAGCTATATATTTAATATACTTATAATTAATACTTATATTATAATAATAATATATAATATATAAATTCATATGTATTATGTAAATTCACGAAGTGTAAGCCCTCTTATAAGAACATCATAGTATCCTTTTTCCTTAAGGAGTCTCGTCAAAACTCTGCATATAGCCGAATATAAAAGCGACCGAAAACAAACTTAAAACATTTTTAGCTTACAAATGCTATTGCGGGACTAGTTTCGCCGTGTGTTGCAAATCAAAATCTTCTGCCCATCTCTCAAGGAGCTAAAAGGTAGAAGAACAAAAATGATTGTGTATCAATTTTGAAATATTAGAAATAAATAAATAAAATAAGTAAAGGAACGAATTTATGTTCTGGAAACCATTCTCAGAAAATAGCCTAGATCGTTCAATAGGGTAAATATATATAACACCTACATATCAAAACCTAATATGAATCATATATCAGAACATGGTGACAACAATTTATCATTAAACGTGTACGGTTGTGGATGCCAGATATATACAAAGATTCCAACAAATGGAACGCTCGGCTTTCATGTTCAAAATCTCTAACAAACATTTTACAATCCATTGCTCTAAAAGCTAAGGCGTTTGCTGGATGTAGCGCCAGAGAATGCGAGTTTAATTAGGTTCAGACGTTCCGAATAGGGGTTAAGTTGATGTGATGGCAATTGTCTCTCATAAAAGTTTCTGAGATAACTACTTTTGTGCTGGCTCTGAGCGTTGATGCGGGTTGAGAACAAAGGCGACTTCGATAGTCTTACTTAATTTATATGCCGGCATCACAGCACCGAGCTCAACGTTAGAATAAAGGTTTGATATTTAAATATCAGCACACGGAATGAGGGGGCACAAATAAGAGTGTATGGATGACCTTGCCCTCTCCGTTGACTTCGATGAAAATATTTTACCCTACATTTTTAGCTTTTAATGAGCAAAGAAGGCTTGAAAGTTCGGATTTAAATAAAAATAGCTTTGAATTGTCTAATATTGTGGTAGCGTTTCTCACCCACAATTATTGGTAAACTCACATTCCCCAAAATTTTGAGGTAACTTGAGATATAAAATTCTTTACTGAGTCATGGTACAAGTTAAGTTTTGGCGGTAAGAGGTTGGGGTCGAAAATATTTAAAAGAGAGCAGTTTTTAAATAATATATGTACTATGATAAAGCCGGGGAATCCAGTTTTTCAGTTAAAAGTATTTTTTTAGAAGTTTAATTTCAGTCTCAACGATTAGACACAACATTTACCGACTTAGACACTACAGTTATGGCTTCTATTGTACCTACACAGCTTTACTCAACGTTAATGATGAAACTTTATTATAACTTGGGCTTAATAAATAAAATTTTTTGTCTTATATTAAATCTGTCAGATGAATAAACTATCCTGCGAAAAACCGCTTCTTTGCTGACATGGAAACTGGGAATTGCGCCGGCCTTTACCTCCACTTCGAATATTAGTATATATTTTAGCAGATTTAACAGCTCATCTGTTATAACTTGTTCAAACAACAACATCTTTCCGCGCCAATTAACTCATTATCCTAAATACTATAATTACATCAAGTTACACATTTTTGGCGGGAATGTGAGTTAACCAATATCTGATAACAGTAGAGTGGATTTTAGTGAGTGTTATAATTCCTCCCCCATCTAACTCGTTAAAAAAATTTAGAGAATTATTCGATCGAGAGTTGTGGAGAAAATCTAGTTGCACTCTTTTCAAAACACGTCCATATGGAAAGATCATTCGATACACTCCTTTTCGCTCTCGGTTGATATATCAAATAATAACTAGTTGGGTTGGCTGTGGATGCCGCAATTAATATTGGGAGACTACTCGAAGGTCTTCAATCACGCACTGTCGAGCAAAGTGTTTCCTTCGAACTTTGGACAGATACTGCATGCATTCCCCCCCATTTTCTCGGGCTCTGTTTAACTCGGCATATCTCTTGCTATTCAAATTTCACCCCTATTAATGCGATACAAAGTTTA